>JAUZNJ010079494.1:0-18859 GCA_034780135.1 Jordanella pulchra
TCCCCTTTAACGTTCTCATGGTGGCCTCACAAACGTCCGCAGTAAACACAAAGGACGCACCGCCCTAAAGGGCGCGCATCACATTTTGAGAGAAAAAAAAGACTTTTGTATGCGCCTTATGGTCGTGAAAATACGGTACCTAGTATTTTAAGATTAACAAGGCATCTCTCGAGGCGCTAATAACTGAAAACTTGTCAAACATAACATAATCAACTACACTGTAATTCCTTGCTCGTTTTTCCCAGATTCTTGTGACTCTCTTTATTGTTTTGGGTATGTATGTATTATTCAGTGCAGCAATGTATCAAATCCCTCCTTTTGATCATCACATAAAGCCAAAGATCAACTAAACATCTAGTGCACATTAATGCTCCCAGCCAAATGCGCAGACTGAAATCAATTAGGAAAGCCAATTATTGATCACAGTCCCTCAAGAAATGGAATGAAAGTCTGGGTTAATGCAATGAAAAAGGATTGCATTAAATGATCTGAATGATCCAAACCTTTGCAAAGTGATTTATAAAGTAGCATCTGGCAGCCTGGGATGGACATTTAAAAGTCAATCATGCATTGGGTCCCTCCATCACAAATGTGTGTGATGTTATGTACATAGGTGTCTGTAAAGCCATTAAAGCCCCAGCTCCTGTTTAGACCTGAGGTTGCCCTCTGGTCTTTGTGTTTCCATCATGTTTCACCCCTGATTGACTCTGACAGGAAACAATAATGGGCATGCAGAGAGAGGGAATTCTCTCTGGCTATTTGTCAGTCCATATTAGCTCAACCCATTGGCCTCAAGTCACTGAGTGATTGCAGGTCTGAGCATTAGCATTAAATGCAAGACCAATAGCTGAGATAAAACTTGAAGCTAAAAGTATTAAAATACTTATACATCAATTAATAATGTATTATTCTGCTTTCATCATTTTTTCACACGTCACTATAAACATTTCAAGTTGTCATGATAAAAAAAGGTATAAAAAAAACTCACTTGTAATTTGACCTCTAAGCTTCAGAACTCTACTGAAAAACAAAAACAAATGTTCAAAGGGAAAAAAAGCAATGAACAAAAAAACAAAACAAACCAATAAAACTAAAGAGATAATTGCATAAGTGTACACACCCTCCTCTAAATGGGGATGTGGCAGTGCTCTGAATTAACCACAACACTCAAATTCATGTTAGAAAGAAGTCTCTGAACACCCATGATCATTAAAACTGCTTCTGATTAACCACAAAATAAACCTCTGCTGTTTTACTATTTACTCCCTGACATTTTCCCCTTTTAACAAAAAAAAAAATACAAAAACATGTGTGGTCTGCATGGAGCTTTACAGATGAGGAGCTTATAGTGTAGAGATATCAGTCATAAGGGGAGTTACAAAGATTTCCCAAGGCATTTCATATATAGTACCATGGTTGACATGAAGGCGGTGGTTGAAAAACAGAGTACAGCAGCAGTGTTATTATTATATCAAAATAATTCAGTTTGGTACTTTATGTATCAGAATTAAATAACTTTGATGAACTAAGCCGTACAAGAGCAAAAAAAAAAGATATTAATATGTAATGTTAATAGTTAGATACAGGTTTCTGTGTGATTTATACAGACTATTATGGTGAAAAATAAGAAAATAATGACATGTCTGCGTGTTAATATGCCCTGGAAATAAGAGTAATAGTGTGTCGCCTGGGAAAGCTGTTAGGCATAAATCTCTGAAAAAGAGCTCTTAAATTTATTACTCCAGCATGAAGCAGAAAAAAATGCAAGCATGTGCTTGCAGGAAACAGGTGAGGTTGGTGAGATTAAAGAAAAAAAAAATCATGTTTTTCTTACTTATGAGAAAATGGCATTTTAAAATGGAATTTCAATGTGGCAGACTGAACCAGTGGATAAATGACTCTTTTCCTCATCTGAAGTTAAGTGTTTTCACAGTTCTGCAAAAGAAAAGGCAAAGCGCTTAGTGAACATTTTAATCCACAGCTGAAAAGGAGCTTTTATGGTTTATCATGTTGCATATTTAATAACAGACTTCATCGAACAGCATCAATGACAAAACCATTATCTTAAAGGTTAAACTCTGACATGGAAAGCGTCAAACAGTATAGGTATTCAGACACTAAAAAGAAATTGAGGTCTAACTTTACATGTAGCCACCATCAGATTATGACTCTTTCACTTCGCTTGCACTTTTCTTCCACTCAGGCCTCATGCTGTACTGAAACAAACAGAGACGGCAGTGTTTTGCTAACAGCCCTCATTGTACTCAGACTGGCGTTAAATGTGACAGGTGAGTTTTTTGAAGGATCAGTAGAAAAGTAAAAAAAAAAAAAAAAAAAAAAAAAGAAAAGCTGAAGCAGCAAGGTTTTAAATTACACATTAGGGAACTCGGCAAGGGCCAGCTGCAGAAATAAAAATAGAAATTTGTTTTCTTAGCCGATTGAATGTTACACATGGTCTTGAAATGTGCTTCTTCTGTTTAAGAACAGAGAACTAGTTAAAAACCAAAAGGTTGGACAAAGATCTTTAAAGATCTAAGAAATTTAAATAAAATATTGCTAAATCACAAATTTAACGTCTTAATGAAGGCAGAAAAGAAAATCATATGCTTTAACCTTTCAAAAATCTAAGCTGGAAATAACATTAATTTTTGACAGTCAAACAAGATCTAAGGAAATATCTGTAAAGTAATCAGAAAACAATTCTATAAAAGTTTACAGATTTAAGAAAGCACAGATGATGGGTGCTGATTTTTCTCTTACTATGGAATGAACCGCTCCTAAACAGAAAAGTTATGTGTAAAATATTACAATTAATGTCACTTACTGTACTTTAGATAAACCTGCAGTTTTTTTTTTGTTTTTTTTCCCTCATAAATAAATTTGATTAACATTTGTAGAGCAACAGAAACAGAAAAGCTGCTGCAAGCCCCTTAAACTGTACTATTTGTTTCTATGGAAACATGCCTGTGGTTAATTCAGGAAGTGAGACCTGAGCAGGAAATTGAAAAACCAAACATATTTTATGTCAAACTTTTAGAATTTTATCCTTTTCCGATGCTTTTTTATTTCTTATGGAAAATGTTTGATTTAAAAAGAGTTGCTTGCTTTTGAAATTTCAGAGCTAAGGTTAAAAGTCTACCAACCCTGGATGAAATACTTGCCAACAATGTTTACAGTTATCAATGCTAACTCTGCTATTGGCTTTTAAAAGATAATACAAAAAGATAAAAATGAAATCTCTTAAATTAGATTGTACATATTTTTTATCAAAAGTAACCCTGATTTACTGCAGAGCTGTGACTGCTCCCTCACACACAGTGACATCTCTCTTCCTGGTATAAATAATCAATGAAAGGAAAACTTTTTAGAGATACAGTAAATGAATTAATTCTTTCATAAAATATCAGCATTTTAAAGTTTTTCTTCTTCATTATAAACTTAGATACCATTTTACAAAATATGTATATAGAATTAGATATAATCTCCCTTTAACAGATATAAAACCTCATTTAGGTTTTATATTTTCTGGTAGGAACCTTTCTTACGGGATTTGTAGAATTTTTTTTTGTTCTGGTCAATTTCTGGAGATGAAGACCTTTTCAAATTTAGTTTTGAACATTATATTTTAAGCTAAGATTCTAAAAATCTTTAAGTCTTTCTGGAAAATTTTAAATGTTAGTTCTGGCTCTTAACGGAGGTGGGTAGTAACTAGTTACATCTACTCAGTTAAATTTTCTTGACTTTTTGTAAAAATATGTACTTTTAGGAGTAGTTTTACTGTTCCGTACGTCTTACTTTTACTTTTATATTCTTGTAAAGTATCACTACCCGTACTTGAGTAAAATCTCTGACCGTTCTGTCCTAATTTTCCAAGATCAGGTGAGCATACAGTAAACAGTGGATAATATTAGTGGAAGTTGTTTACCCTTTCATAACAAATATACTATTCTCACTGTTAGGATTATTTACTATGTTTCATGTAGAAAAAATAATTGGGAAAAAGTATTTCTTCTGCAAAATTTTGTTCTTTCATATTCATTATATCTATCTGTATTCATCAGGCATTTGAGTGTTACCAATACCAGAAATTGCAAATAAAGTCTGTCTTTCTGCGTCTTTTCTTAACAGGAAATCCGATGTTAGTATCCAACAATTATTTAGTACTGATGTAGCCTTTTTACCAAATACTTTTTTTTTTTTTTAAATAAATGCTGAAGTATTGCTACTCCTACTTGAGTACTATTTTGTGTTCTCGACAAACCTCTGGCTCTTACAGAGAAATCAGAAACTGGCCCCAAAAATCTGATAGGTGCAACTTCAGATTAAATCAACTTATAAAGTTGATTTAAATCAATAAAGTCAACAGGAGACTGATCATCTGTAGCTGCATTGATTTTCCAGTCAGTATTACTGGGATTATCTATTACTGTAGTTGAATGTTATTGTTTTAAGACACTTTTTAAACCATGATTTCCCTTATGTACTGTTTATCTCTGTATCCCCACCAATTGTACACTCATTCCCTCCCATATCAAGATAAGTCAACAGATTTATGTGGCCTCTGTTTTTATTTCTACACCTTGTACTTTCTCAGCTGCAGACTTACATTTTCTTTATTATTGCTGCAACAAAAGTGCAGGGATTTAACTTTCTGTTGACTAACTCTTATAAACATCATCAGACAGAAACATACTGAGTCTAAAACAACAGGTTAAGCTAGAATAACACAAATACAAAGGTTGCACATTATTTTTAAATTACATTGTAACAGTACCCTAGGTGTAGAGCAGTATAAAATGGCTTTCATTGAGGATAATGACAATAAGGGTCAATTCCCTGCTGTTAGTGAAACAATCACTATATGACAAGTTACATAACAGACCGAATCTGCTATTAATGTAAAAGAAATCTCATAAAAACTTGTTGCATAACACTTGCTCTATTCCAGTAAATTCTTTGATGTTCAAGGAGAAAAAAAAAATAATTTGAACCTGTGAGGAATGAAAACATCCAGTGAATGGCAGCGCAGTCGTGGCTAGTTTCCAACACAATCCTTTCCTGCAATTCAGGTTCCCTTTTCTTCTTCTCTGTCCATCCGCTCTAATAGATGCACAGAAAATAAAAGGGCCACCGCTGCTGGCTGGCCAAAAGAGAAAAGCTTGGCTCAATTTCTTTGTTCATTGCCTTTCCATTGCAAATCCAACAGGCATTCTCACTCAGCTCTCCTTTCCCCAGACCACAGCTATGGTTTTGGATACAGCAGCGAGTCTGTCCTTTCTCCCTTTGTGTTTGAAGATAATGCCCACTGTCTACAGGGAAGGGAACTTAAGGAAAGTTTAAACAAAATCACCAGCCAGAAAGAAATTCTACCATTCAGGGGAGCAGATTTAATATTTAGGACAGAAATGAGAAAGCTGCACTACTGACAATTGTGTTTGAAGGTCGAAAAAAAACAAAACATAAAATGTATTTCATTTAGCTGGAATTAAGTTTGGATGGTTTAAAATTAGCTTGTTCTCTAAAGTGGCTTTGTAACAGCAAAAAAATAACAAGGAACAAAAACAACAACAACAAAAAAGTTTCTGTTTGTAACAGAGGAAAGACGCAGGCCACAGGGTCAGTTTAAGTATTCATCACAGCTCAGAGTCTAAAAGGTTTTCTTCTGTACCTAGTGTCAAAGTCTTTCATGTCGTCTCAGCTACATTTGCAAGACTTGACAATCATATTGGAGAGCTGCTCCACCTTAGGGGTCCGTCCAGAGTAGTAGAGTATAGTGAGGGGCGCCAGGTCCTGAGGAACACAGCAGGGGGCGGCGGAGGCCTCTGGATTCAGAGTGTTGTACAGGCTCAGCATCTGTTGAGAGGCAGTAAAACTCCCATTCAACAACATTTCTAAGGTCTTTTCCTAAATATTTTATAGTTTTAATTGAATAAATGTGGAAAAGACCTCAATAGAACTCAAACTGTGTAAAAGGAAAACATTTTAATACCATATTAGCCAAAATATTTTCTTATCAATATTTTTGCTATACTGCTAAACAACAGCAAAGAAATAACCTTTTTCTTCTTTCATAGACAACATGATCTATTAGAGAAACCCTTATTTTGTTATATATCTCTGTTGGGCTAACTACAAGAATAATGGCTGCAAAAATAGCTAATTGTGTTTATATTTGTTTGTTTTTTTATTGGTAGATTTGCACTAGAATGGCCTCAGAATTTAAGAAATTACTGTTAGAGCAAGATTAAAAACTTATAAGGTAAGAAATGCAAAGTATTGGGGAAGTATTTCTAGACCAATACGATCAGGCATGTTCCAGGATGCTTTCCTTATGAGGAAAGAGTTGAACTTTAGCAGCTGTTGGACGTGTGTCCAACATATGAAAATTAGTGCAACTTTCTATAAAGAAGGGCTGAGTTTCTGCAGGAAACATAACAACAAAGAGTAGAGGATGGTTCTGTTGTTCCAAAATGCTTTCTGAACTTCCTATAATTAATGCATGGGGTGATTTCTCACTCAGAAGAGTGGATTTACTATCAGTTCTGCCAAAGAGGACTGTTATTAAAGTGAGATTAAAAGAGAAGCTATGAGAAAAACACATGTTTCAACGATCCAATTGAAGCTAAGTGATAAGCTGTGTTTATTTTTCATGCATAATCGACCAGCCTGTCAAAAGGCAGAAGTGCTGTGCATTACTTTCATTTTAGTATTTGAAATGCCAAAGTTCAGTATGCATTTTCAGCAGATATTTATATGGTGGCAGGGCAGAGGCTTACATATGGAAGCTGGAAGAAACAGGTATGAATCAGAAAAAGAGCATAAATAAAAGTCAGGTTAATAAACACTACGCCATCTGTGATTAAAGACAACTGCATTTACTATTCAGTATGCTAACTACTGCAGGCACATAGTCATCTGTATGAGAAATACTGTGAAAGACTTTATGTAATAATAATTTGAATAAAACAATAGAAATAGTGATTTTACAAAAATTCAAAATTGCAATTTCTTTTTTTTTTCCACTAATATTGCGATTATGATTTCACTGTGACTTTTTTGCTTTGCACTAACCATAAATATGCGGATGTTTTACTCCAGTTTTTGCTGTTCTAATGAACTTTAAAGTTTGCTTGTCCAGAGTCAGTTGTCACAAGAGTTTATTCTATTTTTGAGTGGAAAAGTCCTTACAAGCATCTGAGTGCTAGCTGGAACTTCCAGCATCTCTCGGCGCTAAATCCAACATGTGGTTTTTGGACATACATATAGTGTAAGAACATCCATTGTGAACTTTTAAACCCTGTGGTTTTATTGTACAGTTTGAGCTGTAGATGAGTACAAAGATTGAAAATATGTCACAGTGTATGCCTGCCCTAAGTTAATGATGTCGTAGCGCTTCTCACCGAGCTATGCGTTGTGTCTGAGCTCCTCAGGTAAGGGCAGGGCCCAGAGCAGTAGTTGGCATCATAGCCACTGGGCTCGTGGATCCACTTCCAGTCCAGATCGCGACGGAAATCTATGTGGAGCCTGCGAACGCAACAGCTCTCCTCCGTGTTTCTGTGGAGCACAAGGACAGAAACAAAACAGTCAGAGTGGGTTTCTGAAGCTTAACCTTGATTTATGATACGTGACAAAAGCTTACGAGAAGCAGTAGTTTGTGTCCAGCGCTCTCTTGTGTCGGCGTGAGGGGTGAGTATCCAGGCGGTGGGGTGGGATCATCATGAGGATAAGGTGAGGGAGGTGTTGTTCCTTATTTTTCTTCAGGCTATCCAGATCCAGGCGAATCTGCTCCTCATCTCCATCCACACCTGAAACCACAGAAAGCTGCTTATAACTATTAACCAGCATCTTCTTTCATAGTTTTCATCAATCATATCAAACGATTTAAAGTGTATAGGTCTCCCTTTTTTCACACACTTCTCTTAAGAATTTATTACTAAACACTTAATAAATCACCAAATAAATGGCAACATAATTGAGGAAACCTACCTCTAAATTTTACTTCCAGAACTTCATTTTCCTTGTCGATCTCACCGTTTGAACTGTAGGTTTGGCAGGGGCAATGCACACTGATTTCTAATCCCAGATTAGATCCTAACAAGAAACAATCATGGAAGGGAAAACATTACAATTACTCTCAGATAAGAAGGAGTAATCATTGACAGTGTTTTTTTTTAAACTTTTTCAGATAAATGATAACCTCACCTCTGTTTATAAGCCACTCCCGCACAGTTTCAGTCACATCAAAGGTGATCCACTCAGGAGAGCCTTTGGTTTGCATATTTTTTGCTCCAATGAGACGCTGCTTCCTTATGTGCTCGTTTAGCCTCATAGTCTGCAAAACAGTGATAAAAAAATGTAGAATTAAAAGCAAATTAGCAGTAGTTCTTAACATGGATTGACGTTAACTTAAATAAAAAGAAATATCTTTTTTAAGATATTCTTTTAGCAATATATTCTTTTTTTTAAATAATAAAAAATTGTTTGCCACCCAAAGAGAGGAGAGACAGATAAAGATGCTACGTTAAACATGGTGTTAGCAGCATTTTACGGTGAGAATGCTCTTCTTCAGAATATTAGAGGAAGCTGATTGCATTAGGAAATGCATATCTATTAGTAAGAAATGCCCGCTACATCCTAAAGAGAATAATTACAGACTAAACCCATAAGATCTGTTATTAAAGAGAATTACAGGTCATAAAGAACAAGCATCATAATGGATCATCATAATCATTGTAATGCAGGACACAATTCTCAGATTTTTATTAGTAAAGTTTGAAAGCACAGTTCCATTCACTGCACAATTTTGTACTACTTTGTATATAATATGTTGCATCAAATCCAAATAAAAAATTGATTAAATGAAACAGATTGTGGTTTGTGATGTGAAGATACGGCTTTAAGTTCAAGTGGTTAAAAAATGTTGCAATGGCCTGTTAAATTTGAGGTTTTTTGAATTTAGTCCAGCCTTGGTCATGGGACAGAGAGATTTATAGCTTTTCCAACTCTCTTGTGTATCTATTGAAAATACAGCAGAAGGTTGTTAATTTTGGCCTTTCCAATATGGAGCAGAACTTGGGGATGTTATTCCAGCTGAAGAAAGAAATATCTTAGAGCTCATGGGAAACAATGGTTATTAGAAAAAAAAAGAAATAAAAAAGTTTAAATAAAAGAAACAGTGAATTTAAGTTTTCTGCTTGATGCTGTGAGAAAGACAAAGAAATGCTACCTTTACACACCTGGTAGAGCTCAAGCCGCTGTTCGTTCCTCTTGGCGCTGGGGTTTGGTACCCTCAGGGCTCGAAATTCTGCCCTGAAGAGGTTGGAGGAGTTCCTTTCCATTCGAGAGACATCGAAGCGGAAAAATTTAGAAGTGATGCTTTTGGAGCAGTAGGGCAGATCATCTGGTGAATAAGCAAAAAAAAAAAAAAAAAAAGGGTTTTAGAAGAACAAAAAACAGAAAGATTAGTCACAATAATAACTTCCAACTCAAACCCAAATGGATTTTAATGCCACAATAAAGGGTTTTAATGCTTAAAATATTAATCTTAGTAAATATGTTAAAACTCTATGGAGAAAAAAAGGAAAACTCATTTCAAATCTTGTAGTTTCTAAACTTTAGCATAAAAATTTCATATTTTCAGTGTCCAGAATCAACCTTGATATTACTTTATAGCATTCATTCTGAATTTTCCTTTGGGATTAATAAAGCAATATTGAATTGAACTGAATGAAAAAAGATTATTGATTTTAGATCTTTAAATTGATGTGGCAGGATTTCTTATGCCATTGAAATAAAAGTGTTATGAATGTTTCTTCAATCAGTCTGTAGAGTTGGTCAAATTAGCATTGTTAACTATTTCAGCCTCTGTGACAGAAGTTATAGTAGATCCTGATGAGACATTGTTCTTCTATACAAAAGGTGACAGGTGGACACTTTAAAGATAATAAAATGTATGAAGTGAGTATTACAGTAAGTATGTAGGCAGCAGGACATGTTAGGCACAATATACTGATTTTTAACAGTATATCTAATTTATTTAGACATATAATGTGTAAAGTTGCAAGTCTGGATTTGTCTTAAAACCATATTCTTGCTGCCCTAAGTGGTTAAAAAGTTACTATTGCAGTTAGAAATTGATCTAATATGATTTTGGCCCCTGAGGCTCCAAAAAGCCTCCCTCAACTTGCGGTGTTGGCAGATGAAAACTCCTTCATCTAAAAAAAAAAATATCTATCCATGGGATAACTTCCAGTGTCCCTCTGCTCACTCTTGTCTCATCGAGGACCAATCATGGGGGCAGCTGTCTCAGCAGTCTCTAAGTCTTTTATCTCACTAAACACCTGCAGCTCTGCTGGGGGAGCGCCGGTGTTCCAAGGCCAACCAAGAAAAATAGTCTGTCCAGTGTGTCCTGGGTCATGCCCTGGGCCTCATCCCTGTGGGACGTACCTAGAACACCTTCTGAGGGAGGCGGACAGGGAGGAACCGAATTATGATGTCCGAGCCCCTCAGTGGACTCCTGTCGATGTGGAAGAGAAGCAGCTCTTCTAGGAGCCTTTCCCAGAAGAAAGAGATCCACCAATAAAGTTCAGAAACAAGCTGCTTTCAGCTGCTTGTACCCAGGATCTCGTTATTTTGGTCATGATCCAGATTTCATGACCACAGTTGAGCGTAGGAATGTAGACCAATCAGTGAATCGAGAGCTTTGCCTTTTCTCTCACTAAAACAGACCAATGCAGTGTTCACATGTATTTTATCTACTATGCCAAGTTTATTTGTTTTGAAAAACTGTATTGTCACTCCCCCCCCCCATCTATTTACGTATAATGATTCAGTTCACCTGCTTCCTCTCTGTCAGACTCAGCAGAGCTGACAACTTTTCACAGACAGCAAGTTAAAGCGAAGACAGTTTAGCTAATTTCTCTCCCCATTTCAGCTCAGATTTCTAAAGATAACTTAGTTAACTAATCAATGTAGGGGAATGTTTAGCAAACTCCTCTGCACAATAATGATGCATGTTTCAAACAGACACATGGATAGCAGCAGCCGTCAGTATCACCCACCAAACATTTTGAATCTACACAGGGGCCAATTTGTGACCCTATTGTATTAAGTTCATGCAATACAAAATAACTTTTAAAGTCATCTTGCGTTTTGTTTATATGTAAGCCTACTTTACCTATTTTAGCATCTGCTGATGATTTTTTAAAAATATATTTTAATGTTTGGTTCTTGCATCTTGTTCAATAGGGGATGATCTTTAAATTTCAATAAATCATAAAGGGAAATTGACCATTAAGTTTTGGATTGATGTTTTTTGCTGAGATTTTATTTGTTTCACCACAGATTATAATAGCATTTCGTTTTAACAGAAGAGGTTAGTTTTTATTTAAGTTTTGTATTGTCTGGTAATGCTGGGAATATATTTCATGTTAGGGTATTTAAAGAAACAGATATATTTTGGGTTATATAGTAACAATAATATTCACCTACAAAGTAATGTTCATGTTTTTTAGTTTCTTTTTTACCAGTGTGTGAATGGTAATAAAAAGTTTCATTAAAATGTCTAGTTTTATAAAGAAAAACAGCATTGAAATGTGTCATAGCCATCTAGGACCTAGATTGTCCTGTAGCCAACTTTAGATCAAACCAATTAACATAGGGGTATGTTAATATTTATTTTATTTTATATTAGTGATTTTTTTAATGTGTAAGTCTTTTTTATTAATGTACTGACATCAAAGGCTGAATTGGTTCGTAAATTACAATGGAAGCAAGTTTATTTTGAGGCTTTTTCAACATATTTATAGGGTGTCAAATTTTATTAGTACTGTACAGGGATCTTATATTAATACACTTACGCCCAATATTCTTCCTCTTGCCGTATAAAGAAAGGCTGGCACTTAGGTTTCCACCCAACAGTAAAGGGTTGGCTGCCTCTCTTATCATAATTCCTCACTGGTTCTCCTACAGACTCGGTCTATATTTGGAGAAAACTATAACACTGTAACTGAAATACCAAGATTTTTAACAATCATATGACTTCATCCCAGAGGTATCCGTGTATCAAATGCCATGCTGTGCTCCATCCGCTGATAAGCTTTTAGAGCTGAAGCTTTTGTTATCATGATGACTTCCTTAAAGTGACAGATGCCAGATCTGTCATGTTCAAAACCCCCCAACATTGAAATTTATGCTGTGGTTTACTAAACAGCTTGTGGTGTGATTAAATGCACCTTATTGTAGCACTGTTCTGCACTTTTTGCACCTTTTATCCCTCAGGGTTTTACAGTTTTAGATCCATTCTTACTTCACCGTTTGCTAACAAGTATCTGATATTAACGCTAAGAACTGGATTTTGCACTAAACTCCATTTCAATTTACTTCTATTAGATCTTAGGGGCTGTTTCAAATTTTGTAGAGCATATTGATGTCTTGAAAATAATTTGATAAATGGTTTTCAACAATGAAATTATTAATTTAATGTTATTTAACTTATAGGCTATGAGAAATAGTTTTGGAGGGCTGCTGTAGTAATTTGCTGTACATCTGAATAATACATTTGGGTTAAAGATCTACTGCTACAGATTCTTTTAGGGACGATACTGATTTTTTTACAGTAGTCTAATCAATCTCCAATGTGTGCTGCTGATTTTTGAAGAAGATAATGCTCTCACTTAATCCATTTGCATTATTAAAATGAAACAATAGTAAAAATATTACAAAAGTCTAACTTTATTCCAGAAAACATTTATTAACAAGTAAAAAAAAACAACAATGGATGCCAAATGGAGGAGGAAGCAGTAATGCATTATGTTCTGCTTTGCTTCAAATTATTAGTAATGGCTGCTAAATGCCAACACTTAAAAACACTGACCTGTTTGTAAAGGCAATATAGAAGATTCACATACAGAAAACATAGTATTTAAGAAAATAAAATAAAAAAAATCTCTCAGACTCATATAGTGTAATAATTCCTAATGATATATTACCATTTCAAATTAATACAGGTAATGTATTAATTTTAAAGTAATGCTTATTGTTTAAAATGATATTCTCTAACAAACATTTTTTTTGAAAGACTTAATATATAAACATTTCCTGGTTTATTAGCTGATATAAAATAAAAAGTAAAGGATCTTGTTGGATCTGATGGGTTAACTGCACCTAAGCAGAGTGATTAAATAAAACTTTGTGGTTTCTTTCCACCACTACGATTGTTACACTTTACTTTAGCATTTGTGTTTAGTTTTATTGTCCTCCTTGAGAAAATGTAGACCCCACATTTACAAAAAAAAATTAAAAAAATCACACAGTACCCAAAATGGCAACTTAAAGCAAAGAGGCTTTTACAGTTATCCTGAAAACAACCCTTTATATAGACTGTTACCATAAGTGAAATGAAGCCCTTGGACAAATTCAGTCTCATCTACAACCAATCTTCTCATCACGAGCCTCTGCTCCAGCCTATCAGCACAGCTTCATATCAGCCAATCACTGCCCGGGACATCATCACTTCCTGCTAAACAGCATCCCTCCTCTGCCTACAGGCCAGGGGAAAGACATCACTAACCTCAACCTCCCTGGTTAAGATGAAATGCTTTCATCATTGATGCCTTCTGCCGGGGCCTGAGCCTCATTCATCATCTCAGTAAAACTTTCTAGCTGCTGCTTTTTCTCTGTGTGAGTCGCTCCAGGTTGAGATAACACAGCTACTAATATAAACAGCAAGATCACTGTTTAACATTGTAAATTGAATCTTCTCTTCATCTATTTGTTTTTCAGCAGTTCACCAGTGATTATGTTAAAATAAACTAGAGCTCTTGTTAATCAGTTGATCATTATTTCACCTGAAGCCAATCTAGGGTTCTGTGAGCTGGAGAAAACTGTTTGGTGTTTTTTTGGTCCAAATCACTTTTGTAAGATTTGAACCAGAACATTAGAGAGGGAAAGTTACACTTCAGGAAAACCTCATTTCAAAGGCACTGTGATGCAATAAGCTTGTTTTTGCTCTGGACCGTGAGCCTTCCTTAGCATTTATTATCCTGTTCTACTACCAATCTGACCACAGACACGTGTCCTTTTCTCCACCAGTTTTCCATCCTCGTAGCCTTTATTTTATAAAAAAAAAAAAAAAAACATGGTAACCATATAAGCTTGGCATGAAATAAGTGGAGCAGGAGGAATTAAAGCCCAAACAGCCTTTTCTGATTATTAAAACAAATTGATTCCATCCAAAGTAAAGTTCATTATAAACAGAGCAACAACAAAATTACTTAGAGCTATACTGGCAATAAATTAGAGGCACAATTAAGGCATTCACATTGAAGGCTCTTTAAGCATAACAGCTCGGTGATGTCGGCCTTGACGGCCACCTGTGTGAGTGTGCAATTATCAGGCCAAGACACACAGTTGGCTCATTAGGAGCAACATCTTAACACCGGTGCGCCTGGAAATATGTGAGGCCTTCTCTGAGAGCAGGATCCCTCTCTCAATAAGAGCTCCCCTCCGTCCTCCAACCCTTCCTGTCCACTTCTGTTAATCTCCCCTAAAGGCATCCCCGTCCACTGAGGCAAATGTCCCTCTTATTTGGGCCTGACTGGAAAGGAAATGGGAACACCTGGGAGGAAGAACATGATCCATCAAGAGGGGAACCACAAGAGGGAGAAGAGTGGAGCAGAAAATATAGGAAGGGGCTGACCTTCCTGTTTCAGAGTTAAAACAGGTGGAAAAGCACTGCAAAGCACATTTCCTTCCATAGGCAAACTTGCAGTTTATTTTTAAAGTTTTTTACCCACTAACTAATGAGTGCTGACAATAACAACTCATATTGGTGAAGAAGTGTGGATTAACACAGCAGGAAGTCATAAAATGAATTTGTAAAACTAAAGAAAATAGCTGCAGTTTTCACTGTGCATGTTTGGATAATGACAACACAGGAGCCAAGAGAATTAAGCTGATCCAATGGAGTCAATGAAAATTGTGCTATATAAGCAACTTTCAAGTGATTTTGATTTGAAAAAAAATATATTCATTAGTTAAGTAATTTGAATAGGAATGCCAATATAAAGCAATGAATCTATATATAATAAATTTGTTTTCTTAAAAGAATGCAAGTTTCATAGAGCTTTATGTGTTGCCCCAACAGGACTGAGGTTTTCTAGCTCATTTTGGTTCAATACTGTTTAATACAGTTACTGTTCTCAATGACACTTTTTACAAATAAATGAAAAACCAAATACAAAATCTGATCATTATGTGTAGTTTCCATTGGTGACGAGCTACATGGAAGATGTGATTCATCAACAAGGAATTTGGTGAATTGAAACAAGTTTTTTTTTTGTCTGTCTTTGGATGAAATGTTTTTTTTTTAAAGATTCTTCATGTTGATGAGCTCATATCCAATTTATTATTATTTAACCTAAAAAATATGATGATTTTGTATTAAAGAATAGAGTGTAAAGATAATTATCTTTCTAGAAATATTAAAAACTATCTGGATGATTTCAACATAGAAAAATAATCCTGTTTTGCGTTTTGTTTTCAAATCTTATCATAATTGTTACACGAGACATCTGCTCTCATGTCATTGCCAGTACCAGAAATATAGCACACTACAATATAGTTATAAAATGTACTTAACTTTATTCCATCCAGTTTGCATTTTGTACGAAATTGGTAAACTAGTTTAAGGTTTCGTTTTATTAATCGGGTGTCACCTAAATGGTGCGTGCACACAAAGACCCCACGAGGCGCCCTCTATTCTCTTTTAAAATGAGTATGACTCAACAGTGAGATGTCTAAAGTGTTATTTCATAGCATTTACAGAGATTTAAATGGACAATATTTAAAAGAAACATTAAAAAAATTATTATTGAACGTAGCATTTAGGTGAACATTGACTTGTTCTGTTCATGGATCAGTATTGGTTGCCTTTTAAAAGACTCAGAACCCATAAAGTAGCTGTTAGCTTCAGAAAGGTTGCAATTGATTCTAGAATATCCAAAATAGGTGCACAGTTATCACAGATCACTATCATTTCAGGCATTATTGCAATGATTGGTGCAATGTTCACATCACAAGAAAACCTGATTGGAGCAAATAATTGCTGGCTAATATATACCAAGGGTCAGGAACTTGCATTTACATGCTTATCCAATATTTATGGAGTTAAGCTTAGTTTAACAACAGTAGATGTTAAGACCAGAGACAAATGACATTGCATAAAATGCTAAATGTCCCAGAATGTAGAATATTTTAATCTGTAAGGTAATATTTACCAAATCATTTGCAATAGCAAGAACTTGTAATATTTTTCAGCTCTCATTTGAAGTGTATTTATTCTATTAATACAATTCAAGAAACAAACCCTGCATTGTATAGATTTATTACAAATGCTGATATTTTAGGCATTTATCATCTATTATTTAAGGGCATGTACAAATTGGATGAAAACGTAACTGATAATAAAAATCCTAAATTAATTTTCTGTGATAATAACAAGATCAGAAAAAACTTAAACATAATTTTTATTCAATTTATAATATAGCAGTGTCAGTCGACTTAAAATCATTTCTAAATGCTTCACAATAGTTTGGTCCTTGTTTATGGATAACTGCATCCATACAGTGACGCATGGAGGTGACCAGTCTGTCCACTGGGGTGTTCAGGAACTCCAGGCTGCTTTGATTGTGGTCTTCATCTAATCTTCTGGGGTCTCTATCTTTTTTTCTGTTGAAATACTCCAAAGGCATTCTGATAAGTTGGGTCCATTTGCTGACTAATCAGTAATGTTCATTAAACCAGAAAGGTCCTTTGGCCAATATGGGCCGATGTCATATTCAGCTAGAAGCTCGTCAGCTTTGGTCCATTTAAAAAAATGGACCGAAATCAGCAGATGTCACTGATTACACTGAACCTCAAGCAAACTGGATTTAATGCTTCTCCACTCTTTCTTCAAACTCTGGGATCTTGACGTTCAAATGATGTATTTGTATCTTAACAGATGACTTTACCAGTTAAAAACGGTTTAGTTCATTTTCTTTTCCCCCCCAATAAGGCACTACAGATGCTATCGCTGTGTCAGGAGGAGCTTAACACATCAAATGCAGGAAAATTAGCTCAAGTTCCCCTCGAATAACCACAATAAAGGGGTTTCTTTACCTGTTTTCCATAATTGAAACATCAGAAATGAACATTTCCCGTTTTTTACTCAACATTTAATAAATCATTGATTTGTTTAAACATTTGCCACAATAGAATACTTAAATGTGATATTTCATTTTATATAAAAAACTTAATAGAGTCGAGATATGTTTACAGAAAGAGTATAAACGACCACCAGCAAAACCTTAATGATTTTTTTTTGTATTATTTTGAGTCTTGGACGGCATTTTTCAGTGCGTAATTACGCACTAGAGATAGGATGGCAAATTTATGAAAACGGGGAGAACTTACTGTTGTCTGGTGTTCCATGCACCATGTTAATTTTGTATATCTCTTTAGCGATGTACTCCGTCTCTGTGTTGTCCTGACCGCAGCTCTGCTTCCGTTCCCTACCCAACTGCTCCAGAAGCTCCTTTGTGCTGTTATATAACGCCTGGATCTGGTAGGGTATGTTGCTCGGTCCCAGGGACTGGGGTGGACTCGTCAGACGAAGTTTGCTCAGGATCTGACCGCGTATCGCCTCGACCCTCTTCCTCTTCACATGGTCGATGTCCACGGTGGCGCAAGTGGACAGTGGGGAACTCAGAGTCGCGCAGTTAAGGAGGAGGACAAACAGTAGAGCTTTACCCAGATGCATCTTTCTGTCCGCATTTGTTTCGCTCTGAAAGGAGAAGATTCACAGAGAGGACAGCCTCTAACTCAGCCCTGCTGGTTGTTGTTTTCTTTCCCAACTAATAACTAAGCTCTAGATAAATTCCACTTTGTAGAAATCCGAATTTGTGTTCGCCCATTGTTAATTCATTCGATTCAAATATTTGTTTTCTGTGTTTCTTCTGCTCAGTCCATTACTTTGCAGTCCTCCTATAGATCACAGCCTTTGCTGTTCCCTCTCTTTGGCGTCGTTTATTTTCAGAGCATTAGGTCTTATTTTCTGTGCGGGCTGACCACAGGCTGTCACGTTAACGAGGTATATGCGACTTCGAGCTGCTGATATGGCTTTATATGAGCTTTATAGGCTGCCGCTGCTTTCTGACGTTTGATAGAGGAGGGACCGCTGGCACCCGGCAGCACACACTAATCCCTGCAGGGGCCCATTGACATATTCATCGAGTCTGAATGATTTAAAAGAGAGGAAGATGAGTAATGACGGAACAACAGAAGCTTTGTTTGTTAGACTATAGAGCAGGTATTAGAAGTTTATTCTTTCAAGTTTTGCTTTTTATGGCGCAGAATGGATCCAGATCCAGTAATTTGGATAATTGAGGTGTGCTTTTAATAAAATCATGATGCATAATATAGAGTTTTGTTTCATTAAGTATTCTAGTTCGTTCTATATTATTCTAGTCTCTCTGGTATTGCGCCCTCTAGTGAAGGAGAGAATTTGAAAACTTTCTATAACTTCTTTTTCAAAAATTGAACTTTTAATTTGATATAAACATATTTAATCATCACCTGGATTTCTTACATTATTTTTTTTATATTTCGAATTTAAAAGATTTTAAAATATCTAAATATATATATTTTTCAGCAGAATAAAGTTTTGGGAATAAAAAGACACGTTTTTATTATTCAAACAAAAATCTTACCATGATAAGTCATCATAGAACATGAATCACATAAATGGTTACATGAATCCTGGGGGGGGGGGGGGGGGGGGGGGGGGGGGGGGGGGGGGGGGGGGGGGGGGGGGGGGGGG
>JAUZNJ010079505.1:0-29309 GCA_034780135.1 Jordanella pulchra
ATGCTTGACAGTAGGCATGGTGTTCCTGGGATTAAAGGCCTCACCTTTTCTCCTCCAAACATATTGCTGGGTGTTGTTGCCAAACAGCTCAATTTTTGTTACTTATTGGAAACTCAAGACAGCCATTATGTTTTTTACAAATGTATGTAAACTTTTGACCACAACTGTACATCTATAAACCTTATGCAAAAAACTGCTCAGATGCACACAGACCCCCCCAACACACACACAAAACTTCACAAGAAAATGATGTAAAATAAATCTCCATGTGTAACAAAAAACCTGTAGAAACCTTTAATCCAGTATATTTTGCCAAGTAATATATTGAATAAAAAAAATCAAGCTTTAAAACTAAACATAGACACAAACGAAGACCAATGATTTTTCTCGCTGTAGAAAAACAAGAACTCCTTAGAAATGATGGCTGCTGTAATCAGCATATTGTTTGCCTTGAGCTATAGAATGGCATTTAAAACAGTGGATTATTAGAGCAAAACCCACACACCGCCTTTCAGAGAACAGTATCATATTAATGAAGAGAATTAAATAATATTTTATGATCCAATACACATGGCACTCTGGCCAAATAAGTATTTGTCATCTCACTGTGCAAGTCAGACAATGTTTTTTTCTATGCTAGACATATTTATCAAAGATTTTTATAAGTAGGCTGTACAAGACTAAGAAGGTGGGCTGCTGGCCCTGAATGTAGGACAAAGCATGAGACAACGCTGAGCCATCTACTGTAATGGAAGTAAACAGCACGCTTGGCTTCACTTAAAAAAATTATGTCAGGAAAGTGGAGTGCTTCTGGACAGGTTAGGCTGCCCCAGTAAGTACATGGCCACAGGACATACTCATTGACTTCTCAAATCTTGAGGGCAAAATGGAGACTGACATTGAACACATCCATCATATTTGATGCCCTGAGAGAAATGCCAAATATTACTGTCAGTAATTTATACTTCAAGCCTTTTTTGACAACACACAAATGCACCATTGGAGTTAGTGACTAACTCGCTGTGGTATCAGACATACTCCTCTTACAAGAACAAAAAAAAAATCAGTTGGGACGAAAATTAAACAGGGATTCAGACAACACTTCAAAACTTCAACCCGAGTTGAAGGTTATGGGTTCAACACGTAGCAAGTGTTAGGCCATCAAAACACCTCTTATCTCATCAATTCAGTCGTATGGGAGAGGTGTAACAGGAATGACATTCTGACTTCCAATCTTCCTCAAATGAAATAAGACTTGAGAGAACAGACAATTTAATATGCCCTCTGTTTGTTTTTTGAGGAACCAAAATAATGGCACCAGCAGTTACCAATGTTAATGCCAATATGCGATGCATCCATGTAAGTCAAGTGTAACAACAACTAAATGCAGAAGATTCTGCTGCAGTTGTAAAAGTCAATGTTGTTTTAGAAACAGTAGCTATGATTGTTAATTTTGACATCACCTATATCAAAAAATATTTGGAAGGAAAATACAGGGAGATATAGAAACTGGTATTATTTTCCCTTAAAGAAGCATCAAGTAATATTTCAACCTTAAAGAAGCAATAAGTAATAATGACACCTACTATTTAAAATCTGAACACACAAAGCAACCCTCTCTTTCCCCCCTTCAGAGTGTCATGCAGGTTGCCAAATCAAGAGAAACAGGGACACAGTGGATCTAAATCCACGAGGAAGAGTGAAGACCATTTAGCCAAAGTAAGTTGATTTGTAAATACTTCTGAAGGATATTTAGGCTTCATAGGTATGGTTGAGACAATTTCCACTATGCTTCTATTACTGGCATCCATGTTCCTATTTTGTTTCTCTTTTGGCATCCCATGACTTGGTCAGAAACTAGGAAGTAAAAACTGCTACACACTGAATAAGTCCTGCACCATATCTATAGGTTAGAAAAGAGACAAACTTGACTAAGACATTATTTATAGGGAATGTCACATACACTTTAGGTGACACATGAAAATGATTTTGGTAAACAGGAAAGTAAATTTATTACTTACTGCTCATTACAGATATTCTATTCTGTCTCTTTGATGGCAATCTAATTGTTTATAAGACAATAGATGGGTATATTATCTCCCCCTACTGTCTCCTGATGAAACATCCTGTTGTTAACTTTACAATTTACTCATGAGACAGACTAATACTTCCCATACTTTTATAAAAGTAACAATTTGTAGCTAAAAGGCTACTGTATACTAATTTACATTAGATATTGTACATTGTTACCCACCTTTTCAGAAACTTTGATCTGATATTAATTTTCCAAATGCTTTGACGTGGGGTGCAAGGCATGTGTTTCTGTAGAGGGCAGTCAGTGTTTACAACAGTGTTATTTTCAAAACACGCCACGTAAAAATTGTTGTTGGTGTTGGTCTAAAGTCAGCAGAATTCGACAGTAGTGACATACAGTATACTGTATTTCATTTCATTACATTTATGTAGCATAAATGTACCATTATATTCCATTGTTTTCTGTAATTTCATGAAAAACAAAGACAAAAAGGAAGATGATGATTATAATTGAGCAAGTAATGAGAAATATCTGTATCATCCTCAAGCTAGGGTCTTCTACCAGAGACCTGGGAGTTAAGAGGGTTCTGTGCAGCATCTTAGCTGTTCCTAGGACTGCGCTGTTCTGTCGACCTTGACCTTCTACATCTGTTCCAGCTGTTCTTTCAACCCTTGGTATGTCTCCACCCTTTCATGTTCCTTCTTTCTGATGTTGTTGTCGGCTGGTATTGCCACATCTACCACCACTGCCCTCTTCTGCTGTTTGTCAACCACCACTATGTACGGTCGGTTAGCCAGCAGGTAGCTGAAGTCCCACAGGATCTTAGCCCTGTTGTTCTCAACAACCCTCGGTGGTATGTCCCATTGGAATTTGGGTACTTCTAGTCCATACTGGGTACAGATGTTCCTGTACACTAATATGTACAGGGGGGTGGGTGGCTCTTCATCTCAACCTTATCTGCTTCCAGAGGCCTGGAAGCCTGGTGGTTCTTTGCAGTATCTTAGCTGTTCCTAGGACTCTGCTCTTCTGGACTGACAGATCTGTACAGGTTTTTCTGTACATTTCATATTTCATAGGTAGGAGGAAGGTGTAAAAAGTTTTATGCTTTCCTTTATTTTTATTATTATTTTTTACCTGGTTATGTTCTCTTGTCTTTAGCAGCTTTATTATGTTTCCATACTTGACTTTTGTAGGTATAAGTGAACTAACTAGGCATTAATTTATAAATGCCTTGAGGACATATTAGAATCAGTCAGGCAATAAAGCAAGTTTTTACCATAAGAATGTGTCCTGATATAATTTCAACAAACTACATACAGTATCTGTAGGACCTCACTCTGAGATCTTTTGGTTTGATTATGCGACTTAATCTCTAAAAACCATGATGAGTGTAAACACAATTTTAAATGAAATCTTCATAAAATCTTATAGAATGTCATTTAGAAAAAATATAAGCATTGTGCCTCTTATGAATATGTATTGCCCTAATTTATCAAAAAACCTATTCGCCAGACCACTGAATAAATTTTTTTTATGCCATCCATAAATATTAAATAGGGATACAAATTGGCCAAGAGGCGAATCTTTTCTAAAAACTAATAGCAAACTGAAGCAAACTACAGCCCAGATCAAAGTGTCTATAAAGATCCCAATGTATTTCAGGATAATTCATAATGTTCCTCCCTGTCTGACATTTCTTACTCTTTTATGAGCCTATTTAGGATTTTTCTAACAAGAAACAACAATGACTGACACTTTTAAACGTGATGAACAGTCTGCTGAGTCAAACACGAGCATCTGAGAAAACACAGCTGAGCCATCAGATTGGGATATAACTCAAGATAACTGCAGCATGAGGATGTTTGTACTTGTGAGTAAGTATGCATCTACCCAAAACTCCACAGAGGATCTGCGCAGGTTGAAGGTTTGTATCAATGGGACAACAAGATAATTAATTTCTCCATTTTGGTCGAATGCTTTCATTTTATTTTCATTTGTTTGCCTTTCTCTGTCTCTCTTTCTGTAGTTCCATATTCACAAGATAAAGAGGATCCTATGAGGGACGACGCGCGACTCTGCGTGCACACATTCATTGTTTGATAGGATAACAAAGTGTCTGTGGGACTTGTGCGTGTGTTTGTGAGTGCTTGCCTGTGCACTTAATGAGATGAATGTGTGTCCTTCGTCTCCTGCCCAATTATAGTGAGTGGAAGAGAGATATGAGTGTTATGGAGGAAAGAAAGTTGTAATGCAAGAAGGGACGGAAGAAAAGAACGATGTTCAATGATTGGAAAGATGGAGTGAGCAGCAGAGGAATTGAAATGGTAAAGAAAATCGAGCAAATCCATTAGGCAACCGGTTCCTCTCTTCTCAGTCAGAGGAACTCACTTCATCTGTCATGACTAATAATGTTTAAATCTGTTCATTTCTTTGAATCTCATCAATCTATCCCTACAGTCACTTTATAGCTGACAAGGAGTACCCTTTTACTTTCTCTTTGAATTACTTGATGTATTCTCTTTTCTTCATAAAAGTGTACACTCTTGTTTATTGCAGATTACAAAGTATTTCTCTTTCCTTCCTTCCTATAATGAAGAAAGTTACTCTGGTTATCATTAACCCTCTTAATTCATTATAATCTTTAAAAAAAGAAAAACAAAACAAGCATTCCTGTTGATTAACGGCTGACTGTGGTCCCAATGTCTTCAAGCCACCTGATGAAGGTTTGTAACCAGATAGTGTTTAGCGACAGCCACTCTTACCTCACAATGAGAAGGTTATTTCACCTCTTGCATGCTCTTAAGCTTTATTATTCTTAAAAGCACGCAGAGGTTTTCAAAGAATGCTCCATCTTCTGACCACGGACCAAAAATATGGATGCTATGCAATTAACGATTTCGCTGGACCTTGGGAATGAAAGTGCAAAGCTTGTTATGTTGTTCTTCTCTAAGAGAGTGATGATCTATGGTAAAACCAAAAACCCCACATCTCTCCTGATAACAGCAGGAATATTAGTGATATATCATGACACATGTGTATAACTATTACTCTCCAAAACTGATGGTGAGACAGGGTGACTTTTTTTACCATCTGTCAATAAACTGCAGGTGAAAAATAGCCTTCTGGCTAATGCTGAGATAGGCATCGTCCTAGTAATAAATAAATAAATATATCTAAATATTAGAAACAATTAATTTCATTAACAAATATTTTAACAGTTGTGTGTGAAAAGTAAACTACTTAGCAACTACCAGAAAGAGACAGGAAATATTGATAAAATTATTGTTTTAGATAGAAATATATATACCGCAAGAATAACTCAAAGAGAAAACAAGCTTTTCCTCACTAACTTTTCACAATAACATTTAAAACCCCCTCCAAACAGTGTGAACCTGGGAACTAATGATACTGCAAAGAAAAGATTGTGTTTTCAACATACGACAAAGCTTGGCTTTTATGTGTGCTGCACAATGAAAAAGAAAACTACAGTCAACTCTTTATTCTGGCCAGAGGCCACATTGCTTCTCACTGTCACATACAAACATGCAGTTCTGTAAGGCGAGCCAAGTTCCCCTACAGCTGGCTGGCTCCTCACAGGGGTGTACCCACCTCTACCTTGGATCAAAGCGAAAAAACCTCCGGCCAGACACACAAAGTCTTACCCACACACTCTGAATATATGGCTATTTCTGGTGTAGATCAAAAAAGCTTTTTTTTGCTTTTTTTTTTTGGGGGGGGGGGGGTCGGTGTCTTTCTGAGTCTATAGCAAAAATCACCATATGCAGCCAAGCGTCAACAAACACACACAAACCCACACATACGGGCTCATATTTCAGGCACCTGTGGCAGATCAAACAAAACAAGCTGTGAATGTACACCTGCACTGGGCCACAGCCCTTGCACTGCACGACAATAATGATGGTCACCTCTGCATTTTACTCAGCCCAGAATGACCTCTGTAACAGTTTGTGATTAGCTATTCAAATAGCTAGTGTGAATAGCTATTCAAATAACTAGTGTGAAATCCAGTGCAAAAAGAAAAACATGCACAAACAAGTAGAATACATTTTATAAGGAGTAGTTAAAGCAGGAACTACTGGGAGCAAAGGTTCATTAAAGGCAACTATTTGATCCATGGTGTCAAAGGGCACCATTAAAAATGTATCTGAGTAAATGGGAGGCAAAGACTCAACAAAAGATGAAATAACAAAAAAACTTTAAAAGTAGGAAAATGAGACCAGCCTCGAGCATGATCTACCCTGAAGTTGCCAGTTTGAATCCTGATGCAAACATAAACATTAAAGATGAGGCAGAGTCACCCACTTCACCTCGCTCTAAGACTTTTACTAAGAACTCATCTAATTTACTGCTTGCTAAATGACTGGCAGTACAAACACTTCCCAGGTGTTATGAAAAACGATTTATCTCAAACCACCTGCTACTTTACTTCTACCAGTTGTTTCTGTGAAAAACAATCTGGTTGTAGATTGCATAGCATGAAATCCTGACATCTATCATTTTCACGATCCACACTACGTTCTGTTTTAATGTTTGGATGAATTTTAACTTAAAAGCATACATTAAAAGAACATTTTCCCAAAGGATTTTGTAGAATATAGTAAAATTAAAAACATTAAATATATTGACAGACTGAGCTCATAATATTAGATTTTCGGTCCAACTGTATCTTCATCATAACAGATCCAACTATAACCTGTGAACAGGATGTCAGAAAACGTTTACCTTTCAAGCAGAGATAGATGCTGCTCCCCAACCCAGAGGCAGCAATCCAGCCTTAGAGTAGATTTCAGCATCCTAGCATTCAACAAAATATCCTGACTTATACTGACGGATTCAAACGTTATCCACAAAGTCACACACCGTGTAGTCTGCAGATTGTGAAATCTATAAAAACTTTGTTCAAGAAAGCTGAAGACCAATAAACTGACAAACAAACATATCAGCCAATCTGTTACATTTTTCTTGAGGCATGTAGATTTCAAGTAGCTAGATCAACCAATTTCATAAGCTGTCTTTTATTTTAGTTTATCCTCAGCACTTAGGTGATGCAACATGTTGTAAGTAGTGTCTGTTGTAGTTAGTGTCTGGAGGTAGCAACAAAACCTACTTAGGATGCACTAGTACTCACAATTTTGGAAAACAAATTACACTCTGAAAACAGATGTAGACTTTTTACAATACTTCTATGTTTTTGTATACTTGATGGTACCTTTAATATGTTCTTTTTCAGCTGAAAAAAGAAATAGTACTGATAAAAGAGACTAAAACTAAAATAAAATGAAAACAAAATGATATGTATTTTTACTCAGTGATACAGAATTGATGTCAAGTCATTATACGCTCATATATCTCATTTTAATGCATTTTCTATCTTTTATAGTGAGGAAAATCATGATTAAAGTTTCCCTGTAAGAAACTCACTTAACATATTGTTAGTTTCAAAGTGAACCATAGTGTACAGGAGGAGCCAGTCAGCAGAGAGCAGCAGCTTATATCACTTCTCCCTTGGTAAGTTCACATCCCTAGCTAAGCTAATAGGAAATTATCAGGTGCAGTAATCCCTTTTCAACCAAACTGGCATTTGTTGAGACAAAAGCAGACTTTCAACAAATGTGAAATACATTTTTTAAATTAAAAGTTTACATTAAAATTCCTTTAAAAGTCCAACCCTACTTTCCGATTGATGGCTTCTTAAACAATGCAGATTATTTTGTTAGTCTTATCTATCTTTTTATTGTTCAACAGTCTGTGATTTCACTTTTTCTACAACATTTCCAACTAGAAAAGCACTCGGAGAGCACAGACCTCTGCCAAGCAGCTCATTCCCCCGACATATTGTGACCTCCACTCTCACACCGGACCCAGATCATTACCAAAAGAATCCTGTAGCCGGATCCTGATCCGGATCACCACCGAAAGTTAATGGATTGGTCCTTAGGTTTTACTTTTGGTAAAATTTTCAAGCAAATCCCCCAATAACTTTTTCTGTAACGTTGCAGACAGACAAACAAACAAAACAACGCTACCGAAAACATGACCTCCTTGGGGGAGAAATTGCGTTGGCTGCCCAATAATTTCCTTCTGGGACAAATGATGACCTCTAAAGAAAATCACTGAATTATGAAGAACAAGAAACCTTTCTTTAAATTTAAAGGTACCTTATCATCTATATCTTCATTTAAATATGTCTCAGTCATTGTCAAAGAGTGTTATCAAAACTAAGAAGAATTATACCAAAACTAGCCAGAAAACTCTTTATCTTCTTTAGAGGAAGTCTCACTAGAATTTTGTGAAAAACAAAAATATTTTTGTCATTCTGAATATAATTAAGCGAGTTAAATGGTAATAATCTTAACAAAAGATCCTCCTTAATTGATGTGAGGCACATTCTACCAAAAGAACCAGAATAAAAACAGCAACAACGATGACTGCCTTTTAGATAATTGTGCTAAAAGTTTGCACGGCCTTTCAGAATGAGTTTAACTTCAGAAAGAAGACACGATAAGGTCAGCGGCTCCAACTCAAAGAAAATGAGGAATTTTTACAAACAACAAATCTAATTATTGCCTCTAAATTAAAGGTTATAAAAGGAAACCTTTTTTGACATTGACAAAAATAACATGAATTATATGCAAACTCTTCTGAGAAAAAATAAAATTCAAGCTAGTATTCTCATAGCTATGAATCACAGTAAGTAGACAGTTTTCTACTTAGAAAGGAGTTTAAAAAAAAGGCTTTAATAAAAGAAAATAAATTTCTAACTAGCTGTGAGCCAGTCTGAAATATGATTATGAACATGCCACAGGGTCAGATTTAATATGGCTCAGATATACACAGCAAACACCCTACACTATTTATATACATAGTGGGTTTTCACAAACATTTACTCCATGTGGAACCCATGTAATTAGTACCGCTTTGATTAGACACTAATCCTCATGCGGCTGACCGTGGTCCTTTTAGGAGGCATTCAGCTCCACATAACTTTGACAGATAATTGCTATCGCAAAGCTTAAACTGCTCTGTAACATTAAAGCCCATAAATAAGCTGCATATGATGAAAGTGCCAAACTAGTTCTTAGTTTAACTTATTTGTTATCGTCTTGTTGTCTTTGAGGTTAAGAAAATACAGCAGGGTAGAGAAGAACAGTGCTACTTTTCATGCAAACTTTATCTGGAAAGACAGAATAAAGTAGATAAAAACTATTCACAATAAACAAACCATGGTCTGAAAGATTTTCATTTGATGCTTTTTTTTCTCTCTTTTGAATTTATATAACCTACTTTCGCTCCACAATTGACAAGGTGTTCAGGGACTGTTTTTCTTTATGTTTTTTTTTTTCTTCCCCCAAGAGGCATCTTTGGTTTTCATTCTTTTTTTTTCCTTTTATAAGATGTAATGGGGAACAAAATACCCAAAGGTCTCAGTCAAGATTAAACTCTACCAAAACATAAAACAGATTTAAAACAATAAACAAAGGCTTCCTGTTCAAGGTAATTTGTTTTGGTTTTTATTTACTTGGCAAACATCTTTTTAAAACCATTTTTTTGTTGCGTGTCCTGAAAGTGCATGCATTAATTATATCATGAAAGTAGAAGTTTAGCTCTAAATAATTAAAGTTTTTTTTTTTTGACAGTGGTAGCACCTACTTAAAATACATAATTAATAGATGAGCAGTAAACTGTATTGCACCATATCAGGTTTTGCTGTGTAGCAATTGTGCAAGATTGCATGGGTGCATAATATGCAGTGCTAATTTTTTAGTTAAACCCTCCATACCATAATATATCTGACCTTTTAATGTCAGACCTCTGTGGCTACATTTACACTACGGGCAAATATGAACCAAATCCAGTTTTTGTTGCCCATATGCATCTTTTTTACAGTGGTCAGAAAAGCCCAACTCCAATCTTTTTGTTCAAAACCGTGCCTCTTCCATAAGTGGTACTAAATCAGAGAAATATCCGATAGTTTTTGATGCAACTTCGGTCTGAACGATCCCATTTCATCCGACTTTCAGTTATCATCTAGGTTCTAACAATTTCATACAAACTTCTCTTCAGCACAGCAGTCACTGTTCCACATAGACACACTGTAAATAGTTATGCTCTCTTCTTTCTTACCTTTCTTCATCTTATTATGATGCAATTATAACATCGTCGGCTCCTATTTTTAAACAAATTATAGTAATACTACAGAGAAGTGCAGACCCCAGCAGTGAAATATCTTTGGTTATATTAGTTAAAAACTAGGAAGATTGGAATTAATTTCCTGTAGCATATTTGAGCATAGCATGACATAAGAAATGACAACAGGTTATTGCTGCAACATTTAAGCAGTACTTGTGTTATAGAAGTGGTACGCACTAGTCATACAAAAGGTCACCTCACAGTTGCAATGCTCATGGCACTGAATGCATATTTCAATATATACAAAAAATACAAGGCAGCCAAGCTTATGTGGGGAATAAAACATATAGTAGGAGTATTAGAAATTTAGGAAGGCAAAGGTAAAGTGTCATTGACCTTAGGAACTCACTTTACACTTTGGATTATAAGGAGTGTTAGGAATGAACCGTGACTTTGAGAATCAAGATTTGGATCACTTCAATTTATTGCCAAAACATACACATATTTGAGCCCTGCATCACTCTCCATGAGTCACATTCAACCATACCACAAAACATTAGAATGATAAAAACAACACTAACAAAAAGTTGAATCCATTCACAAACCTTCAAGAACTATCACTATTACTTTGATCTGTCTGGCAATCTCTGAGTTTTCTTTTTCGTTTTAAAGAAGAAAAAATTTAATTTAAAACAACAGAGCCTGATTTCTTAACCTCTTTCATTGCATTTCGAAAGTATGCTTGAAATAAAAATAAAGTCTCACTTGATTCTCCTTACCCAGGAAGACAAAGCGGGTCTGTACCTGCTATGAAAACAACATCAATGCATCAAACATCACATCAAGAAACACAAAGGTCCAGAATCAAATCTACTTCCAATCCACCTGTGTGGCAACCACCAATAGATTCTCACTCCCTTATAGGGACACATGCAGAGGAAAATGATATATGTGGAAATGACAAGAAATAGCAGTGGAATGATACTGTAAGAACAAACAAACCAAAAGAAGATAGAGGTGCTGGGAGATTGTAAACCGCTTTACTCTCATTTAAAATCTTAGAGGTGTTTCTGTTTTCAAGGGAAGTATAAAAAGATATATCTATTTTAAAAAGACACTACTTTAAATACATTATAGACATATAGCTTCTAAAAAATGTTTTTGGCAATTAAAAATGCAGTCTACTGTACAACCTTCACAGCCTTCAAACTTGACCTTTTTCATGTTACAACAAAGAATCTTTTTATTCCTGGTTTTATGTGAGCCAAACACGAAGTAGTACAAGACTGGATGGTGGTAACAAAAAAACCCACTCAAGTTTTCCAAAAGTATTTTGTCTGGATTTCTATTCAGCCATGCAACTATTATCTGTCCAAAAGTATTGTATTAAAGAATGGGATTTACCCGAGTCAATGCTTAAAGAGGTGCATATAGCAAACAAAAAATTGGAAGAATTGGAAGAATTGGACGATATACAGATTGATTAAGACCACTGTTAAACGTTTTCAGTCTTTGTTCAAACTAAAACTGTAGATCCCACTGAACTGGCACTGGCAGAAGGTGCACTCTATGTGCCTACCCTATGCTACTTCTGAATGTCCCCATTGTTCCTCTTACAATGTTTTAAATCTCCAACAAGTAAAATACTTTTTCCTTAAGAGTTTCTTTTCTAATGTTTTTGATAAGGGTGGTTTTCATGCTTTAAATAAAACTACTACAACTACAAATACTTTGTAGATAATGTTTTGAATTACTTCTGTCTACATATTACTGTATTTTTGCCTTCTAAGTTGGTTCTCTATATTTTTTGTTTTGTTTTCAATATTACAATAGATACTCTTAATTTGAGAATCTTCTGGTTTAGATCAAGACACGTTAATGTGTTAAATGGCCATGTCAAAGTCCAGACCTGATTTCAACACTTTTAAATTTAAGTTTTTATATAACCCGACTAAGGTTTACCTAATCTAGAAGAATAATCTGCCAAAGGTTTTAACAGTAGATGTAGACACTTGCAGCTGTAATTATATTAAAATATTTACTAACTGGGGCAGAATACAATGTTTAAAAGCCATGTTATGTTTTGTCTACCTTCATAAAAAGACAATTTACTGAGGTTTTGCAGCTGAAATTTGGATTTGGAAAAGGGGTTTGGAAGAGGTAACTATATTTATATTAAGTAAAGAAAAAATGCATGACATCTACAACACAATGTTCATGTAAAAGATAATATACTAATGTTTCATAGTGTTTGAGCATAGAGAAAGGTATAAATGCACATACAGCAGTCTGTACTGCAGGCCCACAATAACCCACAGGGGATTATCATCCACTCACAGGCTGCTGGATCTCTATAGCTGCCACTTCATCAGCTGAGGGTGAACATCAGATAGAATGTTTGCACCAGTCTGAAGCAGATGCTCACACATAACACAAAACTGCCAGCAACGTGGGTTGTATGTCGTTTTCAGCCCTGTCAAGACCTTTTTCTTACACCAGGTCAACATAGGGATAACTAGCTGTAACCCCACGCCCCCACCCCCACCCCACACACACATACTGCAGTGTCAGGTGGCTGTGGAAATGTGGTGATTTGTTCCTCCTGACAGACAGGAAATAAGGGAGTCGACCAGGGACCTCACTTCCCTTTAGTACTGACTAACCTGACATCTATCAGACAACTGCACCACCCTTCACACAGACACACACATATTCACACTGTCAGCACCTCTATTACCAGGTTCCTTTCTCCACAGCAGATACAGACGCACACAAAGTACTCATCATAGTGGGCTAAATCCATTTTTTTTAATGCAAGCAAGGCTCAGAGTGGCGACTATCTCCAAACATAATGAAGAATACCCTTAATCCTCTGAGTAAAACCATGTTTTTTCAAGAAATATAGACAGAACTACATGTCTTATCACCTGCAGCATTGTTGACTGTGTTGTAATGTTGGGTGATATGTTAACTTTTCCAACCGATTTTTGTCAGTCCAACAAATGCCAATGAACAATATACTTTGGAGGTGACTTTGTGGGCAAAAACAAGCACACTTTCAGAGCGTATGTTCTGCACGGCTGGTGATATTGTCAACGACCTGCATACACTGCTAAAACCCAATAAGGTAAACATGCTTGTTTTCTTGTCAAAAATGTATTTTTTGACCAGTGGGAATAGTTTCCTTTTCACCAGTTGTTCTGCCTGTGACGAGACATAACAGTTTTTCCATTTTTTATCTGAATTAAACTATTTTTTGTTTTTTTATGAAAAAGCGTACCGCTTCACTGGAGGAGAGTTGCTTTTTTGTTGTGGGCTGCATCTTAACTCGTAGATCCAAAAAAGAAACAAAGAAATCACTTTAAAAAAAGATGACTGAAGCGCTGAGTTTATCATCACTGGTCGATGGATTTATCCAATCACCCAAGCTTACTGTATTGACATTTTTACTTACCTGTCTCTGCCTAAAAAGGAGCATATGCAACCAGAGACTAATTTTCCAGCAGGTAGCATCTGACAGTCCGACAGGTCCATCATTTAAGTTTACACAAATACATGACTTTATAAAACACAGTGGAGTCTTAAACTGGTCCAGCCCTATGAATCTGGGCTGAGACTGAGCTGCCCACTGTTTTACAGGGAAGTAAAACTTTACTTTTATCTGTTCTCTCCATCCTAAAATGGTCATACTGCTCACTGAGAAACTAAACACGGATCCATGCTTTACACCAGCTGGTTCCTCCTCAAGGTCAGGAAAGGGCTGGCGTCCATCTCCAGCACCGCATAGGTCAGAGACAGGGTAAACTCTAGGCAGGTCGCCAGCTGGCATGGGCTGCTATCAGATAACCATGAAGAAAAGTACCACAAATAAACACTGCCAGTCATAAGTTTGGGTACGCTCTCTCATTCAACTGATTGATAAAGTGAATAAAAATAAAGTCTTTGGACACATTATCTCTTAATGGAATGTGAAACTGTGTCTGATTTTTTGACAGGTTGTAGATAAATATCTATATTCATTCAAATATATTTTTATGCATATACTTCACTTCTTTAGTTTTTTAGACAGGCTGTTTTTGTATTGAAGTTTGTCAGCATCAGAGTATTGCATGAAAAGGCTTTGGATTGTTTCCAAACTCGAATGTTCCTCAATCAAACGGCAGAATAATCTACTTATGATTGAGATGATACATTTCTTCTACTATTTTCCTCTTGTATTATTAATAACGGGCTGTACGGTGGCGCAGCTGGTAGAGCTGTTGCCTTGCAGCAAGAAGGTCCTGGGTTCAATTCCCGGTCTGGGTTCTCTCCGGGTTCTCTGGCTTCCTCCCACAGTCCAAAAACATGACTGTTAGGTCAATAGGTCTTCCTAAATTCTCCCTAGGTGTGAGTGTGTGTGTGTATGGTTGTTTGTCCTGTGTGTCTCTATGTTGCCCTGCGACAGACCGGCGACCTGTCCAGGGTGTACCTCGCCTCAGCTACGCTGAGTAGAGCAACCTTCCCAAGATGGCAGCTCCACTGCTTGATGGCACCAATAGGCAAAAGGTCAATAAAACATTCTTGCCTCAAAAATAAAAAGTATTATTGTCTTAAGAATTAATTATTTTTAATAACAACAAAAAGGATTTGGAGGTTATTGCAAACCCCATAAACTGTCAGCAAGCTTTTATATTGTTTCTGATTTTTGGCTTCAATGGGTTTTAAAATGTGCAAAAAAATGAACTATTTTCTATTCTCTGACACTCACATTGTGCTACTGCATATACCTGTTGCAATGAAGTACTCTTTTTGATAATGGATACATTTTTAAGAAATGTAGGCTTAGTATGCAGTCATAGATTTATAGCTAATATTCATCATGCATTTTATTGGAATTGCAGTAAATAACTAAAAAAAAAACTTTGATCATTAATCTAATAAAATGCTGCCTCAACACAAATTTAAGGTACTCAAATATTCCCATATACCCAGTCTTTATTTCCACTACCCATTTAAACTGTGCAGAGCCATTGTACATCCATGGGACTGAATCCTACTTTAGCTTTTTTCGTGCATTCTGCAGCCATATGTTATAGCTGCTTAAAGACTGTAACCACTTGGCTTATGTGTTTATTTCACTTTATGACCAGCTCCTGGATAAAAAATAAATACTGCAATTTGCAGACTGGAATAACTGTTGGAATTTATATACAAACATGTAGAGACTTTATTAGTAGAAGCTTTTGAGTTAAGCTACATATAGCTCATACAAGTTAAGCCAAATTAGATTATCTGTTGTCTTCTGATGGTTAATATTATCTAGTTGCCTGTAAATAGTTCACACTTATTGGACATTTATAGAGAGAAGGCCACAAAGTAATTAATATAGTTTATTACATTTTCTCACCCGTCACTGTTAAAATCTCAATACAAGCCAGAGCAACAAGCTTTGCCAAGTTGGTTCTGTTCACACCCTCAGTCTGTGGAGCTCATAAATATGTTTAATGGTCTGGCTCTTTGGTATCAGTTGGCTCCACTAACAATCAGTAATATAAGTGTAAAAAAAAATCTTTTGTGCTTTGCCTTGTTCTGAAACAGCAAGCGACCAGCAGCAGCAGTGAGAAAGCTGCAGGGAGCAGAGAAGTGAAAGGCACGCCCACTGTGCCTGCAGCGGGTGGAAACTGTGCTGCATTCACACATAATTCCCCACTGTGGCACAACAATGTAAATCATTGAAAACAGAGCACACACAAAAAAAGAAGTGTTCACTGCAAGCTTACAGATGACTATATAATTTCACAAAATAAGTGATTGATGATGTGCAAAACCCTGTGTGTGAAAGAAAACCACCAGCACACTTGGTGCGTTAGGAGGTATATTTGCCTAGGTTTTGTTGTGCAGACATAAGAGACTGCCTTTGTGCATGAAAAAAATCAAAAGCATGAAAACAAGAGCAATTATGTTAACTGACAATCGCCAGCCGAGTTTCATGACATTTGAAAAAAATTTAATAGTAAGAAAAGACAAGGAACCTTTTTTGGGGGCCGATTAATTAAAAGTTACTTTTTTTCTTGCAGTAAATAAAAACCAAAACGACTAGATGATATAAGGAAAACATGTAATACTGCATTAGCTCACATTTTCCTCATTTCATTATAATGTGTCTTTATGAGCCAATAATTATTGCATCCGAAATACAATATCCTACCAAAATGTATTCAAACAGTAATAAAGTCCCCATTACAGTCTCAGTATTAATATGACATATCAGGGCGGTGGAAACGGAAGCTTCCAGCAATATATACATGTAGCTCATAAACTAAGATACATTAATAACATACCAGTAAAAACAGCCGAAAACCTGATCAACATTTCTAGGAAGGGTCTGTGTTCTACATTGAAAAAAAAGAAGCATCTTAATCATTTTGTTAAACTATAAACCAATGCAGTGCTTCCCTGTATTTATGGTTTAACAGCTCTCTTTACATCTCTTTATCTTTTTTCTGTCTCTCTCCAACTTTCTCTTCTTTTCTTCTCTGTGTTTTTTTTTTCAAACCATTTCTTTCTCCACCTTTCAGTCTTTACTGTTGTGTGTGTCAGTGGCAAGGGTGTGATGCACTTGATCATTTTTGTCCACTTCTACCAGGGTTGGGAAAGTTCCTCACGGTGTTATTCATAGGAGAAGAAGTGCTGCCATCATCGCGAGATTCGCTGCGTTTAAAGGAAGCAGATATTCTTGTCTGTTTTGCAGGTGGTCTGTCTGCCTCACACATCAATCCTTGGGTCTGGCTCTGTTTTTTTCACTCCACTTTCTTTAGTCAATTTTGGCGCTTAAAAGGTTGGGACATATTTCTGAGCGTCTCTGACTCAGCTTGAATGTGTGTTGCTGACAAGAGTATGAAGGATGTGTTTTTTGACCGGCTTATGTCAACTTTGGCATTTTTTAAGAGACTTGAAAGAAGATGAGTGAACAGGAACTGAGAAGGCTTTAGAAAGGCTAATAACTTTAATGACATTAACTGTGAATGCGTTTGATTCCACTTTGTGCCGTCATCTTCTGGATGGGGGGGATTCTTCGTCTTAGCCCTTGTACAAATTTCTGCTGTGTTTAGGGAAACCTATCAAGGTTTGGATTTGACAATAATAGTAATTTTACAACATCTACTCCAAGTGTCCGACTTCCCCAGTCAAGCTTCAGTATCCATTATATTTTAAGGCACGCGCAGAAGAAATCTAAAAATAAACACCTGTCAACTAATTGCAAACTACAATTAGGTGACCAGATTTTGACTTGCGATGCTAGTGACAGTTCCATTTAATAAGGCAGATGAATGTTTTTTTTTGTTGTTGTTGATTATTCCATTATACGATAATATGGGAAATTCACGGCGCATAGGCAGGAAAGAGAGGTAAATGGCGGGAGTTTCCAGGCCAAAATGGAAGACTTGACAGCTATGCTTTTTGGTAGATAGTTATTCATTTCATATCAGAAATAAAAACTTTTTGAGTCGGTCACAATATCATTAAACCTTAATATTTCAGAGGCATGAACGATTTTGGGCTTAATTTTTGGACTTAATCCATAAGCGTACTATAACATGGAAATGTCTTGACATATAAGGAAGATCCTCCAGAAGCCTAAACTCTACTGTATGAACGAGTGTCATTCTATGGAGGGCCAGCAAGGTGGAAGTCATTAAAAGGTTGTGCTGTATGAATAATGATAATCAGTCAGACCCCAGTCTGATTCACCCCTCTCTTCATTACAGCACGGTTAAGCTAATTTCCACATCCACTTTAACTGTTGGACATTGATGAGAGGAAAGGATTTCTGTGTGCATTTGTGTGTGCGTGTGTGTGTTAGTCCATTTGATTTGGGTTTTGAAGTCAAGCAAAGAAACTTTCTCAGCCCACAGACCTAACCATCCAAGTGTCCTTTTGTGTGACCTCAATTCACTTAAGCATGTCCAACAGACCAATCAGCACAGAGCTCCGACTGAGCCAAGCCAATGGCATGCGTCATATCAAACCTAATCACACACACTGAAAGATCAACAAAGTGGGTCGGCATTTCTCTGAAAGTCTCCCTCAAGGATAATATGGGACGACAGGGTAGCTTCAAAGCCATTAAAAAAATTAAACTCTAATAAGAATCCAGAAATTCTGAATATATTTCTTTATTAAATGTAAATAATCACATTTATTTAACAGCAGGGGTGACTTGAGTATTTGTTTTTAAGTCAGGTTTAACAAGGGTGGCAATAATGATAACTATCCATCATTTTTCATTAGGCTTTGGATACAGACCGTTATCACCAAACAGATAAGTAATGTTTCTACATTTATTTTTAAAGTAACGGTTATTAACACTGCTGTAAACCTCTTCTGATTCACACTCTAGCTTTTCATGTGTGCCTAAGGTTGGGTTTCAGCTTGATCTAATAGCGTTCACCAAAAAGGTGAAGTTGCAAACAAACCGTACACACATCTCAGAGATGGATATTTCAATATCAATATATTTATCGCAATATGGTTTAATTCAATATCAATTATATGACTTCTCTGATATTTCAGTATACATTAGTCTCAGTCTTTGTCACTGACTGATGTTAGAGCTTTTCATGTAGTTTTATGTATTTTTGTTTTTCAGAGCTAATATTTCTTAAATGTTATGTTGAAGGACTTTATAAATATTGCAAATATTTTTTGCGGGCATTCTTCGTTTTCTTTCTATGGCTTTTATTTTCTATACAGCGATATCTTAATTATATCGTATCGACTGAATTTAAGAAAAGTATAATGACATAAATTTTAGCCATATCATCCAGCCCTAACACTTCCCTTGCCTTTTTTACCAATTTGAGAAGTACAGTTATATACATCGTTAAAAAAATATATATTTAGATGAGCAGGGTTTCCCCCAGAAAACAGGCTAAACCTTGTTACAAATGTTGCTAGGTTAGCCCACTGTATTTTTGCACAGAAAAATTAAACGCAGACAGATGATTTTCAATTGTGTGTTAATATAAGATGTTATGACAAGAGTTAACAGCCAACTACAGAGGTTAAAAAAAGAGACGCATAATTTAAAAACTGTTTTAAATAACAAAAGAAATCTCAATAAATATCATTTGCCCTTAAGTTCAATCTTAATCAAGTAATTAGCCATTATGCTGGTAACATTTACAACTTAAACAAGTTAGAATAAACCAAGTGAAAACAAGGAACAAATAAACTAAAGGCTGACACATCTAAACTGACCAATTATTTCCTCATGTACCACCTGCACCTTATTAATTATTGGCTCAAAGATTAACCTTTTATATACAGCATTTCCTTTTATCTGTGTAAAACCCAACGAAACATACCAGAAAACTACTATAAAACCAAGCATATTTAACAGTGAACTTAAAAGCAACATTTTACCTTTAAAGCAAGATTAAATTTGCACATGTAATATTGCATTGTAATATATATTCTCGTACAAAATAATTTCACCATTTTCAAATCTTGTAGAGTCATCAGCTAGATTTAGGTTCATCAAAATATTTTTTGTATTGTATGTATTGTCTTTCTGCACCCTAGCTAACATTAAAGTGAGTTGTGGTGCACTCCGGTTTGTCCCCTGGTAAACGCTCCACATCTCCACCTCTCCTCTGACTTTGGAAAAAAAAGGATCCAACCAGGAGGAGAAGGCACCAGCTAGCCCTATAATATGGTGGGGGACACCCTAGGGGAGAGCCCAGCTGTGTATGATTTAGCTTCATTATAAACTAAGCTGTTCTGTAAAAGCCTCAAAGTCAGTTAAAGAACATTAGTGAACTAATATTGTGAACTACAGGAAGACAAATGTCAAGATTCACGCTTGATTCCTGTGGGATGGGATTCAACTTTAATAATGACATGTGATCGGGACACTACAGGATAAAGAGCAGGGGCGATCAATGTACAAATACAATGATTTACTTGTGTATTTTATTTATCACTTAACAGTAGTCTATTAGTTTACTTTCCCTTCCCCTCACTGTTGATCACGGTTAGCAAAGTTTAGCTGAGTGGAGTTAGGTTCAAAACATGTCCGTCTCTGGAAATGGATGGTAAACCAAAAACAACGTGGAGCAGGAAGAGAGGCTGAGCATCTACTGGTGGATGGAGCAAAATGTGCCAAAATTACTGATTTCTTTTAGCGCAATAACTGTTGTATTGGTGGCAGGACCGTCAACATAAGATACCGATGTTCAACTGAATAATTTGGAGTGGCCAAACAATTAGGTAAAGAGTACTATCTACACAAAGTTTGACTCAAATAAAAACAGAAGCAGTTATTAAAAAAAGAAAAACAAACAGTGTGGTAAAAAGCTGCTCCTAAACTGTACATTGTTTTGGGTTTGATGCTTAAAAAATAAGTTTGTCAGAAGGAGAAAATCCTATGTTTAAGTGTAATTGTGGACAGTTACAGACTTGAAGAAAAAAAGTAACAATACAAGAAGAAGAACCAGTTGATGGAATAACCTTTAGCTATGTACTAACCAGTGTAGCTTTAAAGGAAGATTGGCAAGGAGAAAACTCTTGAAAGACATCCATGAAAAGGAAGCCAGCCACAGGTCATTTAGAGCAGGGTCTACAACCAAAGGCCTCAGACCAGTAGCCAATCGATTTAATAAAACAAATCGTAACTTTGCCAGAATTAAAATAAACAAAAAGAAAGGTGGAGGGGTTTGCTTAAGGTTATCATATCGTCAGGATTTCATGCTATCAAATGTATACATGGGAGCGTCCGTCTAAATCATTGGCATGTTGGTTATAAAGTAAAATGCGTGATAATAACAGTTTCACTGTATAACCACATGCCCCCACTCACCCACTCCACATCTGCAAAGTCTCACAGAGAATAATGCTGCCTTTAAATTGTAATCACATTTCCAAACTCTGAGTAGAACATTTTAACTGGAACGCCTCTCAAAACGCACTTAGAATGCAGAAAGTCCGGACAACATCGCCAGACCCAACTTCCAGATTCAAAATGCCTGCCAGTGGCATCACTATCAGTGAACACTTTCCTACATTGACCATTTTTTGCAGTTATTCATGTGAGGTTATGTCCGTCACGTACTACTTTTTACGAAAAAAGGACAAGATGTTTTAAAGCCCTTTTTATGTGGCCGTACTGGTCATAAACGAAAAATGAGGAAAATTAGTGAACATGCTATTTTCTAACTTTCAGATTTAAAAAAAAAATGGAAGTCCATTGACCTGTACATTACATCACCCTGACTTCCTTGTTTTTAGGTTCTGAGATAAACAAAAAGCAGCATAAGGCTTAAATATGCTGAGCATAAGATTGGGCAAAAAAAAATGCAAAAAAATCAAATGTATAATCCCTCCACTTCACAACTATGAACTACTTTTTGTTAATATATTCCATAAAAAACAAAACAATTTGAAGGCTGTAATGTGATCAACTGTGGATAAGTGTAAGGGGTATGAACATTGTTGCAAGGCGGTGTAGTTTTTCATCTACCATCTGGACTATTAAAGACAAAGACGCTCAGAGATGTTGAATATGCATGACATTTGAAAACACTAACAATGGCCTATCCTGATACCACAATGAAGACCAGGACGGTGCAGTCTGAATCCTTTCTGGAGACGTGAATAAGTCAAACAGCTGTGGAGCAGATCCCGCTCCGTGGCAGTCAGGCAGTGTGGTGGTGGAGGGGTGAGTTATGAATAAGGAAAAGGGTGGAGAGGTGAGCAGATGAGTGGTGGAGAGGAAAAGGGGCAGCAGGGAGACAGCAAAATGCTGCCGTCACTTAACTCTAAAATGAAAGATCGATGAGCTTATTTAAATGTGCTCCCAGAGACGAGGAGTTGGCTCATATAAACCCTCACATTTATGAGGAGGGGTGTGGGCATCGATTGGCTGTGAGAAAAGGGGAGATGGAGCGAGAGAGGCAGAAGGGTAGGTGGGAGGTGAGAGGATCAGGAAGATCAACCTTGCCTCATGAATTTCATCTTTTCCCTCCTAAAATGAAGTGTCCTAATAAATTTGTGATGGTGGGTTAAGAACCTAAAAAAATCTAAAGCCTTCAATTGGTCACTTGGCACTCCTTATCAAATCGATAGTCCAACTTCCCCACCTTCCACCCAGGCCTGCCTTGTCCTAAATCTGTTTCACTAATTTTCAATTCAACCCCCCACCCACGTTCCTAACCACAACCCTTTCAGCCAAGACAGCTGGGAGGTGTTGCAGGGGGGATTTTAGAGTGGGAAAAGTGGGAGGCGTGGGGGCTTGGGTGCTGGTGGTGAGACCTTGACATTAATGGGAGGATTGAAGAAGCTGACTCTGCAGCCACAGGAGAAAGAGGCAAGGAGGGGGAATACGAGCAAACTGTGTGACAAGAGGGAAAAGGAGGAGGAAGAGAGCAAGTTTTGACACACACACTGAGGTGTTGTCATATAATCATCATCATCGATTGAACTGCAGGCACAGCTTTCTGAGTGACAGCAACGGTGTACCGCATTCCCACCTCACACAATCACTCTCTCCCTTCTAGACATCCCCAGTCTCCTTTAGACAGGGCACAAATTCCCCACGTCTCCAGAATCAGCACACCCCCACTTCTCCTTCACAGGCATTCCTCACCCCCCACACTTTCTGCTCCACACAGCCCCAAAAAAGTCTCAGCTTCCCTCTCTCCCCCCACCGCACCATCTGTGACCCACAGAAAAAGCCTGCGTTGACACCCAACCTGACCTTTTCTGTGCTTTTGTTTTTGCCACTCTGCCACAGTTCCACAAGGTACATGGACACATAGCCAGAAACGTATATGCTTTCATGCATCGAAATACAAACAGCACAGCTTTCTGTGGACTGTACCTAGAAGAAGAAAAAAAGGAGCACATACAGATGAAGCATGGCAACTCAGTATTTCCAGCTTCAGTGAGAAATCAATATCTCATCATATTTGACTTCTCCTCTGTCGTCATATTCAACAGTTGCCACAGTCTGTAGCCACAGGACTTAAATACTAATACTGACACCTGCCAGAGCAGCAGGGTCAGCATTAGACTGGCATAGAGGGTAGCTTACATTAATATATTGTGTCTGCATGTGTTTAATTGTTTGTGCATTTGTAAGCTTCACTGCCAAATCAGCTGCTCTAAGCTAAGCAGGTCACTGATTAGAGTAGGATTACCAGAGACCAGACTCTATTTGGAGAGCCAGTGGAGGGACCCGGTGGGAAACTGGGTTATTGGGGGGGGGGGGCTTATTCATTAGATCTACATCAGCATTATACATGATGATTCCTTACACCCTTTTTTTCCACCTGCTAACACATTCGTGACGTTTTCATTGTGATCTCTCATTACACTAGTAGGAAATTCAAGAAGCGGCATTTCTATGCTCTGCCACTGGTGGCTGATATTTTCTTTGAAACTTAACAACATGTGCATTTGTGACGAGCATCGACTAAATCATTCAGCGTATGTGCTTTCGCCTCACTACTGGGAGGTTTGCACTATAGAACCCGATTTCAAATTATGCCCAAAAAAGGCAGTCGTAAGGTAAGTGAAAAGTAGAAATTAGGCATGCAAACAAATTATAATTGACTTAGAATGAATTGTTGAATAATTGTGTATTGGATTAAATTTTGTTCTATTAAATGAACTGATAATGTGTGCTTAGACATACTTTCAGGGTTGTAGTGTGTTCGCCATCCAGAAGAGGGCACCACTGTTCATCCATAGATAGAATAAGACCGATAGTTGTATCGGTTGTTAGTTGTAGTTGATAGTTGTTTTCATAAATGATTTTGGTTCTGATCTGATTCCTCGTTTCGAATCCAGTCTCTGTCTTTGGTAAAGAGGAAGGATCATAAATGTTTACATATTCATGGCTAACCAGAGTTCAGTCTGGATGAAATGGTCTGAACTCAATACATTTTACCTTGTTTAAACATTACTTTAAATGATCACACAGTTACTTTCAATGAGTTGATAAATATCAAACCTATAAACTCGTAACATAAGTATTATGAATTCTCTTTTCACTTGGTTACGCGTTCACATGGGCCTTAGATTTAAAAACCTGAAAACAATTACGCATATTGACTTTTTGATGCTGCAGCTACTCATGCCATACAAGACTTCATTATATAATTTTCCTACAGTGCGGTACTAGCCAGTTCATTTTACATGTCTATATTCCAGTATTTATGTATGATAACTCTAGGTTTGCTGATCTAAGTGTGGAACCTGATCACCAAAACCAATTCTTGCTTTTGTTAAACCTTGTTTGGCAATGATACGAATAAGCACGGTAAACTGTGGCACGTTTAGTGAGTTAATACACTTATTCAACCACGTTTTAACACTCCTCTGAAAGCCATAACCACAACCAGACATTTAGAAGTACATTTAACAGCAAAATGTGTCACTAGCACCACCAATTGTTGGATAACACTAAAACCAGAGAGCAGTATCACACTTTCTGCCCCCTTTCGATACGAAGCAGCAAGTAAATGGTGAATTGCCAGTACTCTTCAAGTCAGGGTTCTCCACTTTGCACTACATGCAGTCCATTCATCTGTTCAAACACACACTGATGGTGGCAGGCTACATTGCAGCCACAGCTGCCCTGGGACACACTGACATAAGTGATACTGCTGTACACAGGGGGGCTGTTTTACAGCATATTATAAATAAATTTAGCTCTTTGTGTTAATGAAAGGATGTGTTGATATAAGAGAAAGCACAGGTTTTTTTAAGAAAATGGTCATACCAACCAAACATTAGCTAATCTATCAAAAAAGCCAATCTATAAAATCAGTGAATTTAAGATTAACTCATTACTCGATAACTTGCATCCCTATTAAAAATAATACCCCCTTTTTTTCTGGTTGTATCAATAAATGCTGCTGTCTGAATAGAGTCTCTGTGGCGTTATTTATTTGTACAGGGAGTGTTTGTTCATATGTGACTGTTGGTGAGTTTTAGAGAAGTAGTTGACAGGTAGCATGGCAGGGAAATTAGACACTTTAATATTTCGACTTGTTTCTTTATCATTGATGACTTTGTAATGCAGATGTGTTAATAGAAGCATAAGAACAACTGTATTCTCGTTGGATCTCTGTGATGCACACAGGACCTACAACCAACTAGGTTAGTATAATGTTAAACGATGACTTTTTCATGCAAAAACTAGTGATGCTGTTTAAGAAGATTAAATGAAACTTTAAAAAGATACAATGAACATCCCTGAGTCAGCTTTTTAAAATACGGAGATATTAAGAGATTGTGAAAACTTTGCAGAATACTGTAAGTAGGGTTGGGGTTAATGTTTGTTTGTTTTTTTGGGGGTTTTTTTGACAACTACTTTGTGGCATCTCTTTATCCTAAGACGGATAAAGCATTTCCCTTAATATGAATAAAACCTCTTTTTATAACATTGTTTTGTTGGCCCATGTAGCCACCATTGACACCACTTCCTGGAGACGCCCCTGCAAACATCCACGTTAACTAGTGCTCTGCAACAGCTTTTGTAACAACTGATATCTTAAAATATAAGTTGCCATGTGAAAAACAAAAAATAGTGTAATTTAATGTTGTTATGTCATAGAAACACTAGAGCCTTCATACACATGCCCACTTGTGGTGGCTGAGTAATACTAGGAGGGGGGATTTTCCTTAGAAGGAAAAGGGAAAACTGTTCATAATTGCTGGGAAGAAAACCTGCCTGAGATTCTCCTTCCAGATGGACGTAGACACTAAGCATACAGTCAGAGCTACACTGGGTTGGTTTCATTTAAAGAATAATGTTTTACATTACATAATTTAATTGAGAAACTGCAGAAGATAAAATAGATAGACATTCTCAGGTACCTGTAGCTGTAACTGCATCATAGTCCTGCAGGTTCCCAATGTTGCATCTAATACTAATCTATCACATATAATCTCTTGAAAATAGGATGAAACTTTTGGTTATGTGACAAAATGTGGGTAAAGCTTCTAAATACGTTTCTATTGGCCTGTTGTTGAAACACACCCCCATTCTAACTTTAATTATTTTTTTTTTAAATAAATAAATCATTATCACACCTCGCCTTTGTTAATCATACTTAGCAATGGGTCTATTAGTAGATGCTTTCTAACATATTTTAACTTAATAAAACATCGCTGAGAAGGTAGAAATCTTTGAAGGATGGATTCAGATGTCTTGGGAACACAGCTCTTACCTTGACTGTGCAACATGTGGCAGTTGCAGCCGAAAAGGATCATCAGGCAAAGAGGCAGACTTCCAGTCCGGGCCGTCCCAATCCTGGATCGCATCTTCAACTGCCGGTTCCGGGATCTCTCCCTGCTACCTCCCGGTTTCATCCTTGCGCGTAAAAGCCGTGGAGAAAACTGCGGATCGCTCCTGCAGCTCCGCGTGCGCTGCGCTGAGGTGACAGAAATCAGAGCGCAGAGAAGGCTGGGAGACAGGAAGATCGGGAGAGAGGATCCAGGAGTTTCCCCGCTCGCTTTCGGTGAGCTTCGTGCTCCGATCACCCAGCTCCGAAAAATAAAGACAGAATACTTTCCCCTCTGAAGGTTTTTACAAAGTCGTAATCTCTCACTGCTATCCAGAGAAACCCACGATGTCTTTTTTTCTTCTTTTTGGATTGATGAGCAGAAAAATTAATACATTTGAGTGTGTTTGTCGGCTTATTCTCTGCAACAGACCTCAAATCCTCGCTTGTTTTGATGCCTTTTGCTGAGGATTTATAGTCCTGTGGATCATTTAACTGATTAGACAGATATCCGATAAACTATCCATCTATGATCCTCGTCCTAAACACGAAAAAATTAAATAAAAATCAATTTACTAATTGATTCTGTGAATAACACAGGATTTAGTCTGCGTAATGTATTGGGCAACGAATATCCTGAGCTTTTTTTAATCCTAGGCACGAGTCGGGGTTTTTTTCCTGTTTTATTCCAGTTCGACTTTAACCCGAGTAGTAAATTATATCCACTCTTCCAGAGGAGGGACTCCTTTTCTCGTATTTCTCTTGTCGCGCCGTGATGCGACAGCAGCTCGCATTACACGGGGAAAATAGAAGACACAACAGGTTCAGCAACCAAACAACTAACCGCAACTTGTCTCACGGCGAAAGAATAGAAGCTTTGCGCACACAAAGAGCTGGAAAAAATGTTTTGGATGCAAGTTTTAAAAAGTAGTGAGTCTGAACGCTGCTGCGACGCCGGTTGAGCCTTTTTGCTTTTTTTTTCTTCCTTCAACGTCTTCCGAGGAAAGTTCAAATATATTAGAATTATTATCGTCCTTTCCTACTCACTTGAATTGCTTTCCTGAATGAAACAAGTTTTGGCTGATTTTTCTTCCGCCTTTTTGGAAATCGGTGCCCTGTTGGAGCTTTGGGGGAACCGTCTGAAGCGGTGCGTCTCCCACAACTGAACACCTGCCACCCCGCTCCGCTCTCCTCGACTTTCAGAGGGGACGGAGAGCGGAGAGAGAGAGAGAGAGATACAGGAAGGAAGTCTGATTAGAGGAATCACTCCCGTTAATTATTAAAAACGACTTTCTATATTACTATCATTGCGGTTGTGGATTTTTTTTGGTCATTCTTTCGGTTTTCCTTCACGTTTTCAAAACTCCTAAAGCAAAACTTTTATTTAATATCATCCGGGCTCTCTGGTTGGCTGAGACTCCTTTTATAGGCTTCTGTGATTGGATAGAGCAAATAAGAGGACGGGAACTCAGTCCTGTACAGAGAGCGTAGAGAACGGCGCCCCCAAGCCTCCAAATCCCAAACAGTGACAACATTGAAGTTTGTGTCAGATTAGGAGCTCACAGCACTGAAATAAATGACCGTTTCATTGTATCTTAAAGGAAACTGCGGTACCTTGTTTCCGATCCATTTTAAAATATAAAATATTGGACATCATATTTTATTCAGTGTAATCAGATTCTGTTTACCTGTAGTATCGCTAGAGATCCCCGAAGAACATAAACAGCAACACCTTTATATACACAAACATAACCTAATTAATTCAAGATACATTAAAAATTAGATCATTTTATTTTTTCCCAACAGATTACAGGTTTTTCTTTCCTAAAGTTTAGAAAAAAAAAACTTCTCCTGCTTTTATGTTTTTTAATCTTCATTTACTTTTACTTTGCCTTTATCTTTATTTTATTGTCTAATTCATGTAGAGCACTTTGAATTGTCCATGTACTGAACTGTGCAAACAAACTTGCCTGACCTTGCCTTGCCTAAAGAACAGGGGACAGTAACTTATTTCTCCTTGTGTTTCTTTGCGAGACAGTTATACTCTCTGCTTTTTAGGACTGGACTAGAATGTCCTTTTTTTTCCTGCCTGTAGTTAGAATGGCATAGAGTGGCTGATCCAGATATACGACAGGAAGACTCCTGACCACTCTTTCTCACTCTGCTTTTATCAGACTACTCTCCATATATGCATTATCTGCAATTACTGTTGCCATTAACCTTGTGTTCACTCTCTGTTTTTTCTCATAATCTGAGTTATGCCTGGCCCCACTTCTCTATGTATAACTTTTCTCTTTTCTGGAAGGGGCCAATGATTGAGCTCTAGCTGACATAACGTAATGCTCTCCCTCTTTAGATAATACACTTGGCCCGGGCTCTATGTGCTTAACCCCGTAGATTTCCTGGGCACAGCACTTGAAGGAACTGCTGTTGTAGTCAAGTGCTCTCTCTTTTAACCCAGTAGATTTTCTTTATCATAGAAAAATAACCCAGAGCTTCTTTGGGTTTTTTTTCTATGTCTGGTCTGATAAAACTAAACCAGTTTTATTTGTAGCTTCTACCTGTTGAAATAGAGTTGTTTCTTCTCACAATTACCATATGCTCTTATAGGGGAAGGAATTAATCAATTCAGCTCAATTTTAACTATGAGTACACTGAAAGACATTCGATTTTTTGAAAGCACAAAAGAGAAATGTTCGAGATTAACTCATCCTGTAATCATTTTTTTTTATTAATGTTATAAATTTGACCATATTTGGCCTTAAACTGTTGTAGTGCTGACCTTTATGGTTGAAGGGTTGCTACTAAACTAGAATTGATTTGACCTGCATAGTACAGGAATGTCAAACACT
>JAUZNJ010079505.1:29409-51192 GCA_034780135.1 Jordanella pulchra
TGCTGACCTTTATGGTTGAAGGGTTGCTACTAAACTAGAATTGATTTGACCTGCATAGTACAGGAATGTCAAACACTGCTAAGATGATGTTTTCCTCTATCCTAAAAGCATGGTAATGTGAACTTTCTAATCAGCCAGTCAATCAAACCCTTATTGATTATTTCCAGTACCATGTCAAAATACGGGAAAAATTTTGATTTTTCAAGCATCGTCTCTCAAGCCTGCATTTGCTCACCTACCAGTACAAGATAAGAATTTCACATGCAGGAATTTTGTGAGTTGCTTGGCTGGGGGAGAACAAGCAGTTGTTCCTTAGGAAATGAAAGGAAAGGGAGCAATACCCCCTGTTGTATGTTTTCTAAAAATTATTTCATGGTTTAGTCTTCACAGGTTTAAAAGGGAGTTCACCTCTGAAATTTAAACTGAGAACTCAAAGCAATGTAAGCTACACTATACATAGTATGTATATGTATAGTGTTGCTTTTTCTAACAAATTTTATTTATCAGGAATAAATCAATTCAGAAGTGCAAAAAATACATTGTCCCATTTTTTTCTTTTTGACTGTTCAGTTTTAAAGTGCATTCCTTATGAAAAGTAAAAATTCAAAAAGTAATCCACTACCCCACCCACCCTACTTTACATTTGTTTATGTCATTGTTGGATGATGTACTAAATAAAGTTACATTTGTGGGAGAAGAAATAAAAAGACAGTTATGAGTCATGTAGTTATACCCAGTTTGCCAAGGTGTATGCGATGAAAACCTTGTGTAACAGAATGAGTTTTTAAAAACAAACTTTTAAAACAAAAATGTATTCCATAATATAACTGCACTAGAAGACTTTACTGAAAATGAGCAGGTAAGTTAAATAATTATCTACCAATAGAATGAGTATTTTTGCTCCTAAAATAAGATATGTATATATACTACAGGTGAAACAAGAATATAAGCATTTCTTTTCTTAAATTCTACATACAAACTAATTGCATTGATCAACTACTAATCCAATTAAATTAATTGCAAACACACCTATTTTCTTACAATTATCTTTAAAAGAAAGGCAACCTATTGTTGCAAAAATAGTAAGACGTAGTGGTTCTAAAGCTAACATCTATGCCATACTTTATGTTTTATGACATAGACAACTGATACATTTTATTGTTTTTTTTGACCAAACCAGACCTTAAATTTAAAAGCCCCCCCCCCCCCAAAAAAAAGACCTTCCTTTTATGGTAAACAGTTTGCGTTTTTACACTCTTCTCCTTGTAGAATAATTCAAGAAGCAGCACACAGCAACAGGTGGAGGAGGGGCAGTGCTAAATTAGTCTGTGCTACACACAGCCAGATAAAACTCAGTTGACTCCATGACTTTGCATCTCATTAAAGGGAATCTGTCAGAATGCTATAAAGGAAGTTTCAACAGTTTTGAAAAATAATGTTCAAATTTTAACAGATAATAACTTTATAAACACAGTTGTGCCTATTAATAATGAACTAATTACTTTTGCTTTTCTGAACTGCCAATTTTCCAGTTACAATATTTTTCTAGGTAACTAATACATACTAATTCAGTTACAATAATGACATTCATTTATGCAAAATTACTTTTAAAATTCCCTGATATAGCTAGACATTTTGAGCCCAACAGTTGATCCAAATATCAGTATTAAACACAAATCCTTGTGCATTTTCACTGTTTTACAGAACTTAAAGCAAATGGCATTTAAGATTATGCTGTTATTTGACTCCATTACAGACTCAAATAAGTGGGACTTAACAGTTATAAAGAATGTGATAAATATGGAAAGAAAAAACATTTCATCAGAATCCAGGCAAACCTGGAATTTATGAAGGAAACTCTACATCTGACTGATCAGTGAAGGATAATAAAGATAAGAGTTGGACCTAGCTCATGTTGCAGTATTGATGAGAAGCTGGATGTAAAACGGTAAAAAAACTAAACAAACAATAGCTAAACAAGTTATTGAATGGGATCACCTGTTAGTTTTAAGTAACGGTGAAACAAATGAAATGTTTTATGGAAAGCTTAAAATCCAAGTTAATCCAGAATTTCTAACAACGCGGGAGCAGCCATGCATCTTCAGAGTTGGCATTTAAGTGTACGAGAGATTGTAAATGTGTTTTACTCCTTTACTTTTGAAAAATGTCACTTCATAAATTTTAACACAAAAGAAACCCCTTACATATTTGATTATTAAAAACGGGGGGGGGGGGGGTTGCTCTCTAAAGCACCATTGGTGAACAGCTGCACAAATAACACAATGACTGCCTACAGCAATATTTTAGCACCACTGAAAACTTAGTTTCTGCCATGGTGTGGGTTGTTAAATAGCACATTAATATTAAAGCCTACAACACGGTGACCTTATCTTTTATTGCTGGAATAAATCCTCTGAAGCAACCTTTACATCCTTGGGGCAGCCAAAATGCTCTCCCTATTTTGTTAAAGTGTTCTTATGCAGCTCTCCCGCTCATCCAGCTGGTAAATGTCTCATAGTTAGGGTTTTCCTTAAACTTACAATGATGATGCTTCTTAAAGTTAATGCAAGACTTGTGTCACCAAAACTATGATTATGTTCCTGGAATTAGACTGATCTTCACTTTTAAAAACATACTGTAACAACATCATTGTTTAGAGTCATGGGAAGGATCGTAGACTCTTAGAATTTAGAGGTCTAATTTAGGAAAAACACAATTGACAGGTTTCTGCTCCTCAATTGAATGGTTTTATTTTTCAGCACACTGTTTCCTTTTTTTTGGAAAGGGAAAAGCCAAGAGAGCTGTGCTGACTCTGCAGGGACTGCAGAGATCTAGAGATCATTTAGGGGCATTTTACTGGACAAGTGTCAGTAATTTTCTCTTCAAAGGTTGCCTCAATGTAAAAGTGACAAAAAAGCATAATTTAAAAAGGTCCCATTTTTAGTTTCCCACAAGTCATCCAGGGGACATGGTAAAGATGATGACAGATGGTTCTTTGGTCAGATAAGACCAGATTTTTTTCTTTTTCTTTTTCTTTTTGGGCTACATGCAAGTCGCTATACAACACTGAAAAACCCAATGCTCACAGTAAAACATAGCGGTGGCAGCATCAGGCTCACAGTCACCCTATTTAAGTTAGAACAGGTGAACAGATCCTTTCAAGCCAATTGACTGGACATAATTTAGGGGTAACAGGGTGCAGGAGAAGAATACAGTTGTTGAACCATCTTTCCTACTTTTTGTCTTTAAAACTTTCAACCCCCTAACTGTCACCTTCCGTCCGCAGGACATATGTGTTGCCTCCAGATATGACACTCATACCTTTTCCTACTGCCACAATAAGCCTACCTCCTACCATTACAATGGCTTTATACGGCAGTCTAGATCCTCCTAAGAGTTAAATATCACTAGCTGAAGAATTCACGCCTTTTTAGGTATTTCAAAATAGTTTTTCGTGACTTTGGTGTGGCTTGGTTACAGTTCAACAATCATGCATCATTTTCTTTTTTCCACAGAAGTAAATGCTTCTTTGTGTTGTTCTTGTACATAAAAATACTCCCTAAAACTCAATACATGTTATTTTAAAGTCAAAGTATGAAAATCTCTATGGGTGTGTATACTCTTGAAAGGAGATATAAAACCTCCATATGTAGGATAAGTACTTGAAGAAATAGTGTATAGATCCTAAGTTAGGTACTGCTGAGTTCTTGGGACGGTTCTGTTGCAAGCCACCACCTTCAACATATTCCTGTCAGAGTGTCTGAATGTATGAAAGTACACAGTGGTGTAGGCCGCCAGCATATCCTTTAATTACTTTTTCAGTACATGTCAGCCATCTCTCCGTTTGGGTCTTTGCTTTACTTTACTGGCAGCAGAACAGCAGAACTTTACAGCAACTCAACTGACAAGCTCCTGTGGGATTCTTTTCTCACCTACAACGTGCCAAAGTTTTAAAAGCAGCACACCTGGCTGACCCATTCCACCTTTCCTGACAACCTCGTATTACGTTCTCTGGTCTTCACCCCATCACACGCCTTTTAGTCTCTGATCTTCTATTTCCATGCCAGGCAAGTTGCAGCGTGTTTGCAGATAGAGACAAAGTGCTTCCATATTTTGGAAGTCTGCCAGTTGCTATGATACCATAACCATTTTTACAACCTTTAAGTTTGCTCAGACAAAGCCTTGCTTCTTTCTTCCCTCTTTCATTCCTACAGTCTCTTTCTTTGCTTTACACACACAACTTTATTCTTAAAAGCCTTCAACGCAATTTGGTTTGATGCCCTTGAGTTTTAGTAGTAGATTTTTAAATGGTAAAAATAACAACGCTTTATAAACAATAAAACTGCCTGTCACATCTGACCTTTGCTTTATGTCTCTTCAAACTGTCCCGACTGTCTCAGTTCCTCATCAATATCACATTCCTCCTTAAGCTTTCTATTTGTCCAATTTCAGCCTAATTTCAGTCCAGACAGTTAAAAGCTATTCAATATTATCTGCATGAAAACATCTTTTCATTAGAGGGGTTAAATTTTCTTTAACCGAGCTCAATAATGAAATAAAATAGGACAGAAAAGGTCTTTGAAAACTAGAAAATAAAATTTCCAAGGTAATATTTTCATCCTACTTGAACCTCTGGTTTACTGAGTTGTAAAACTTAGCTGTAAAGTGTGGCTTTTAATGAAAAACAGTTGGGTATGTAGTAGGATCCTTTAAATCAATGAAGTTATTAACCGGTTGTTTAAAAAATTTTATCGGGAAACATTTCACAAAATACATGCTTGTTTCATGTTTACAATAAAGGACCAGTTATGCGGCATAGAAATGTTACAATTATTTTATCATTTGCACATAAAATTGTTTCAAAAAACATTTAGTTTTTTTTTTTCAAAGAGCATTGATAACTGTAGAAGCTGTTTGTAGTTGATCCATTTGAAGCATGAAGAACATAGATAGTTGTTCAGTATTTAAACTGTCACTCCTACAATAGGTTGAAATATTGAAAAGTTTGTATTCAGTAAAACACAAGTGAAATAAGTTATACAGATTAAATGTATAGGGAGTTTTTAAACCTTTGTTTCTGTATTCAGTCAAAGAAAACAACAGCTTGGAAAAGAATATTATCCACATCAGAACAACAAAAAACATATTTAACCCTTTAAAGCATGAAAAATGAAATAATCTTTATAAAATTCTTTTTTTTCAAATTAAAGTTGTCATTTAACTTTGTGAAAAATAAAAAAAACATATATATCAATAATATATATTTTAATATATTAATTAATAATAAATTAATAATATAATTAATTTGCATCATTTGCGATATATTAGGCATTTCTGTATAATCGTTTATAGATTTTCTGTTCACTACATGCGTCTGATTGTGTAAGTATAGGTTTTCATGAACAAAAATTTCACACTGGTAATTCAGAGGTCACAAAACCTCATGCATCAAATATGATAGAGTTGGGTGTAAAGGGTTAACACAGAGAGGGCTTAATGAAAGAGATGCTTAATACTGACTTAAACATTGTTTTTTAATCTGGCAAATTATCCTAAACAGATAATAAAATAAAATAAACTTTAAAATTAAATTTAAGCTAATTGCTAAAAAAGGCATTTTATAGTAAAGGGTATCTAAATGCATAAGTTAGTTCTAAAAAATGGCTGTACTTTCTTTTCACTAAGTAATGCATGTCTATTTAATAAGTGTTGTAAGTCTTTAATAAGTCTAGGAACCACATGTTTAGAGTGTGACCAAATTAAAAAGGAAGATCAGTGTTTGCTTTCAGGTTCCACTTCTTAAGTCCTATTATAATTAAAGAGCTTAAAAAAACATGCCCTGGTGTCGATCTTTAATAATTACAAACAAATACTTTAAAAACATTCCAAAAAGCAAGTTTTAATCATTCATTCAAGCTGTATATTTGCATGACATATTTGTTTAGCAAAGTGCCCTACTTCTATTAGTCATCCACATCTATGTATACATTTATTGAGCTGCCATTAAATAGAAATGTGACTGCGCAGCCACCTACACATACATAATACATCTCTTTATTTGCAGGGCTTTGCCGTTGACTTTCATTCATTTCTAACCCATTTTTACCACCTAACCATAACCTTTATCCTAAACAGAACCTTACCTAACCCCAACGGGAACTCTGTTCAAACCATTGTCCTTAACATGACCCTTGACCTTAAAACAGAAATCACCATCATCAGGTTTAGGCATCAGGCCCCTCAAGGAACAGTAGGCCCCCACAACATGTTATTTTTCCCACAAAATGGACCCCACAATGTATAAAATACAAGAACACACATACAACTCACACATGCTCCACAAACACACGCCCCACTGTAGGTAATGTGACTGCAATACACAAACTGAGAGCTCACAGGTTTTAATTCTGAAGCCAATTTAGCTTCCAATTACCTGTGTATCCAGTACCATTACCACCGCAATTTCTACCCTCAATCCATCAGTTACTCTCTTTCACCAAAGCATCCTGTTGTGACTTTCTCACCCGGAGAGCAATGGGGTATAATTACAGCCATCCAAACACACACATTGTACAACAGATTATCTATCTTGTAAGGTCACCTCAGATGCAAATCTAAGCTCACAAGTGCATGTGCATATAGCTACACACATTTAACTATTTTGTAAATTTACCTCACTTTTTACTTTTAACTACTAACTCATTCCCTCAAACGCATAATGGCCTCCCACTCTTTATGCAACACACACTGAAGGCTCTGTGATAGGCTTGATCGATGACACCAATCTCTGCCACTCTCTCAAAGGCAAACACTGGGACTGTCCCCTGTCTCCTTAACACCTGTTTAAGAAGGCTAATGACTTTTGTCCCAGCCATCCAGATCATTTCTCGAGCATGCACGCGCATAAACATACACGGCAGCAGGCATATATACAGGTGCATGCAGAGCTAATGAGCGGCTCCCAGCAGCTCAAGCTGTCATGGTGGTGGCGGGATACGCTGTCAGTATTAACTGACCTGTCATAACTTTGGAGGGCTGTGGAAAGGCTCACAGGGTGACTGGAAGACAGAGACTTTGAGAATCAGTAGCAACGCAAATTAGTTATCCTCAGTGCCAGTTCCTGCATGAGTGCCGCCCTTCTCAGACACCCACAAACACATAAACACATAAGCACCCCTGCTGACAATCAAATAGACCACCAACACATTTTATAGACTCCTCTAGAACAAGCTGCACTTAATGCTAATACCACATGCTACATTTCCATACAAAAAATGTCTTCCAAGGATGTATATAACTTCTTCAAATATGCTTTTTTTTCTTTGAAAAATTAAGATCATTAATCATTCAATTTCTTTTTCTGAGGGTGTTCAATACTTCTAAGGGTCTCCTCTAAGGGAGCTTATTTATCTTATGCCGGAGTCCCATACGTCTATTCTGAATTTGATGTCCCTTCAAAATGTCATTGTGGAATCAAAATGACAGTAAAGACCCTAGACTCTTGAGTGGGGCAAGATTCTCTTCCTGCTGTTTCCCAGCTAATCAGCATGCAGGATATGATCATAATACTGGGGCAGGTTAAAATGAACAAAGCACATAAAATAATCCCGCTGTTATCAACAACAAACAGTGGGGTTTAAGTCTCCATATGACTGCACTTACAAAGACCAACAAACAGATTCATTTTATTCCTTTGTCCTGTGTTTGTACATGACCCCCCCCCCCCCCACACACACACACACACACACACACACACACCCTCACCTCCCATTTCTACTGCCACCTTGGGTAACTGCCACTAGTTATCACTTTAGCCTTTTTAATAAGCCGTCTCTATTTGGAGGAGTAATTGCTGCAGGATGCCAGTCACCATGCCCCTGAGCAATTGACTGTTCATGTCTGTATCAAATATATGTCTCAATGGTTAAGGAAGCCCTTTGGGGTATCCATCGTATTGTTTGTGTGAATAATTCTACTGTAATCTGGTGATAAGTAAAGGGAATACGGAGGTTAATTTTGAACAAATGAGTCACAGAATGATTTATTTGCATTAAAACATTGATGTGTTTAAAAACGTCGGAACCACAGACATCAATATATACTAAAATGACTGCATGTGCTTGTCCATAACATACCATGTATTTGTGAAGCATCATTGAAATTTTTCTTCAATAAATTCTGAAAATTGTTACTTGGGAAGTTTTGACTGATATGCAAGATGTTCGCAGAAAACCAACGCTGCATTTTACCATGACCTCATCATCCATGTGATAAAACACTGGAGACAGCATAATGCTGGGGTTTGGTTTTCTTCTGCAGGTACAGGGAAAGGGGGAGAGAGGCAAGAGGTAAATACAAGACAATCATAGGTAATTATAAGAGGTAGAGATAGAGAACGACCTATCAAAGTCCAGCTCTAAATCTAGATTGAAAAGCCTGTAGTGAGGGTCTATCCATCCTACAAGACTGAGCTTGGGTCAATATGCAAAGATTAAGCAAAGATTTTGACTCTGGCAGAGAAATAACTGAAAACACCCCCAAATAAGAATTAAGGTATGTTCAATATTTTGAGCAAATTTTGAGAAGTTTTTTCTTTCATTCTATGCTTGTGAACTTCTGTGTTTGATCACATACAACCCCAATAGAATGCAGTGTAATTTTTTGTTATAATGTGACAAAGTTAAAAAATTTCAAAGGGTTGAATGCTTTTGCAAGACTCTGTGTGCATCTAAACCCACAAATATATTTGCTGTATTCTCTTTCCAGTGTTTGTATTTCTCTTGTTTTATCAATACCTTTGAGACAAATTCAAAGAATGAAAAAAATCCCCACCAGCGAATAACCTGAATGAATGGTAGCATGGCCTTCTAATAACACTCGCTGACTTTAGGCAGGCTGGGGGCTTGCTGAACCTCACTACATGAGTGCCAACATGTGTGGTTTATAAGCGAGTTTCACTTTAGCCCTGGGTTACACAGCATTCTTGCATTTCAGGCAGATTGAAACTTGATACCTGCACCAAAAATGGTGACTCCACCTGTTATCCAAGCCATCTCCACAGGCTAAAAGAAAGTGTGAGGGAGAAGAAAGAGTGGGAATGAGGGTGAGCTGAGGGTAGCAAGAAGCCTTTCATGTGAAAAAAGGGGGAAAGAATAAGGAAATGAAGAGGGAATTGTAAGGCGGTAGGTTACACCTGTACAGGACTCAAAGAGACAGAGAGGGATATAGGGATAAGTGTAACACCAGAGGGATAGAGGGAAGATCGCCGTGCAGAGGGATCCTTTTATAGTGTGTCGAGCAGATAGAAAGGGGTGTGAAAATCACAGTCTAGGCTTTCAGGACTCTTTTATGGAAGGAGAATGAGGAAAAGCAAGTGAAAAGGCAGAACGGAGGAGGCTATTGAAGAGGGAAAAGGAAAAATATGAGCAGTGATTTCAGGGTCTTTTTGTGGACTGGGCAGAAAGCACAGAGAGTAATCCAGAATGAGAGTCTCTCTTGCTGGGTTTAAGTGGAGGAGCCTGCCGGCCAGGATTTTTTTGTTTGTTTGTTTTGCTTGTTATATCCTCTTTGAGCATCCGTGTGCTCGACTACCTACCTCCTGCTGCGTGTCATCATTTTAGCATCAAAGCCAACAATTAATCTGGAGCTAAACTTTGTCTCACATCGGCCTACTCCTCATGTTTCCAGACCGACCACTGGGCAGCACAGCTGGCCTCACAGAGTTGCGTTGTGGACAATTGGGATTGTTGTCTTTTCTTTGCACCTGAAATCACATAAAATCACCCAGCATCAAACTGAGGAAGAGGAGGAAGAGTGGACATCAAGTGCTCTCATGAAGAGCAAATGAAAGGAAAACAAGCTAAAGAGAAATGCAAAATAGACGTCAAACTGTTTAGTGCAGAATTATCTATCAAAAACAGTCCATTACTTAGTGCTTTGTGATTGTCTACATTTACAACCATGTAACAGGGTGTGATCCAAAAGGTTTCAGCTAAAAGATCTCTCTCTAAGGCCTTTATAGAGGAGTGAACATTTAGAAACATGCCATACCTTGAAGAAAAACACAAGATACTCTGATATCCCCCCTTTCAATCAGACAATCTCGAACTTTTCCATCCTCTGCCCAATCTTCTCGAAAAACATATTTTTTCATCCATTCTTCCAATTTCATTTTATGGACAAATATCAATTTTCTCCTCGCTGTGCAGATAACAAGAGAGAGTTGTCCATTTTTACTTTTGTTTGTCCAATCTTTCACGTCTTCTTCCACACCCTCCTTCTAATACACACCCTATAAAATGTATTGTGCGGTTTTGATGTGAAAAGAAATAGAATGAAATTGAATTATTCTTAATCTGAGCACCACACTGCATGTCTAATGTGTAATGTATAAAAACTGTTTTATTGGTTGTTTAAAAATGAATTTGCTCCTTTGTGCTTTGAAGAGACACGCACAGTTATTTAAAAACAAAAGCCAAACGGTACTGCTTATTCCAACTTTAAAAGGGAAAGTAGAAGCCAGGTGCTGTTAATCAAATGCACTTTATTAATTAATCATTATCAAGGCCAATCATTTCCATAACAGCAACACTTTGCTGGTATTGGAGTGTCCTAACACAATGACAAGAATCTGAGACATTTGGAAAAACCTAACAGAAGTTCTGTCAACAGAGCTGTGAGTGGTTAGAAGGGAATTTTATAAGATACCATTATTGTACAGCAAAAAAAAGTAATATTCAGGCAAGATTTTGTCTTTCAAAGATGGAATGATTAAACACAATAACACTAATGGTCTGATTGTTTAATGTTCAAAGAAATTGCTACGAACCAGAAAACTCTGTTTCCAACTCCTTAGGGTTCAGTCACTATGTAAAACTATAACACTCAGGACAGAAAAGAAACGTTTATATAATTTATATACCATTTCGAAAAGGGTTGCCCAGAGAACAGACTTTTATTTTGTAAAGGGAATATCGCAACACAATTGTAACGTCTAAAGTTTAATTTAAATGAACCACAAAATGTACAGAGCAGTGTATTTGGGTATTAATGTGTTTTCAAGTATAATATCATCACTATTAAACTATGCACATGCATTGGGCTCTATAACCTACAAGGAACTAAGAACTGATTTCTCATCTGAGGTATGATTTCTGCTTTCACTGTGCAAATGACCAATCAAAATGTAGCAGATGCAAAATAGTTGAAGGTTAAATGTAAAGTTTCTTACCAATCTCCAACATGCTTCCATTGTTTGCACATGTTTTCTAAATCATCAATAAGCCAATCTATCTTCTGTTAATGTCTGTCTGGGCTCATTGTTAAAAATACCTTTATGTATTTCATTATAGGTTTTCAGTATAAGACCCTGTGCAACTCACAAAACCCTAGCCATGTTCTTACTCTACGAATTTGAAAACAAGCATTTACAAAACAAAAAACAAAAAAACAAACAAAGACAAACTGCTTATTTCTTGACATTTGTTTGGACAGATTTTATCTTGAGTCTTTTTGACTTAACCATGATAGCAGACTGTTTTGCTCATGAAATCTAATAGATTATGGCATATTGAAGAAAACATATTCTCAATTGGAATAGCTCCCCAAACCGTGCTAGAAATCACCCTGACAAAAAATGAAAAAGGTCAAAGAAGGTCCCCCGGAAAAGGAAACAAAGTTCATCGGCACAAAGTCACCATGCTGGTCAAAAATGATGGTGGAGCGTGTAACTTGTACTTAAAGTACCGTAGTCTTTAAAATACCGAAGAACCAAAGTATTAGAGAGTAAAAATTGAGACTAAATGCTTTGGTGGGATGTGGAGAGCTGTGGATAAGCAGTGACCCACAAACCTCAAAGAAGTGAAGCAAAATAATTCAAAGATTTATAGTCAACGAATGGGACCTCTTCCATATATTGCTATGAAAGGTGTGATATAAGTTAGTGAATTATGGGGTCTACATTTGTTTTCCTAATATTAGTTGTGGCAATAAACCGTTCATCAAAGATATAATGGCTTAATTCTCAACCTTCTTAGTTTGTAGCACAATAAAAAGGCTTTTGATACATGAATTAAACTGAGATCAGAGATAAGTTCCTCAGCATCCGACCTTTACAAGCTGATCTGGCTCCATAAGCTTCACCACTATTAATTTACAAAGTTTTAATTATTGTGCAGGGCATGCTTTCATTAGTCCAGATCATTATATTGCTTTAATTTTGTTTGTCTGTGGTCAATAAGCTGTCAAACAAACTTGAGCTCTGAAGTTCTCCAGTGGGAAGCTTGAAACTCATCAATCCAAATGCAAGACAAAACTAGAATGTCTAAATGTAATTTGAGATGGATTTTCAATAATGAAACTATGCTCTAAACTTGACTTTTAGTTTGTAGGAATATATTCACTTGTGCTGGAATTAAAAACAAAATATTAATATGAATACTGATTGTTCATTTCCAGTAGTAGTAGTAGTCCGTCGTTATATTTAATAACATCTGTAAGTAAAACAGTCTGGAGTGATAACAAGAATGCATATTTATTCTATACTTGTGAATATAGGTTGACACTTTGAGAAGCTGCAAAATTTGATGAGACTGAAACCTATGTTCTGTTCCCATGGTGAACATGAGCCTGCTGCGAGCAGCTGGTTTCTGCAGTATAAACATTAGAAACTAGGGAGGTGGTAAGGCTCAGCCCAAATGTTATGAAATCTCCCAACTAGCACCTCTAAATCAAAATATCATGTAACATTTCATGTAATACTTTATCTTGTATTGAAAAAAAAATATTTGGAAAGGAAGCCCAAGTGATCTTTTTGTTAACAAACTATACAACGTTCATTTAAAAAAAATGTCTTGTTTGTCTTCAGTCTTGGAATTTATAAGCAAAAGCTACATTGTTGTTATTTAGCATTACTTGTTGCTACATTATTCAAATGTTTTGTTAAAGGAAATTATCCAATTGAGTTAAACTTTTCCAGTTCTAGGCTGTGAAAACCTGATATGAAGGTTCCATATAGAAGGTTTCACTCATATGATGCTTTAGATAAAAAATGGCTGCCATAAACATAGTTTAAGCTAGTTTGATTAACAGTTTTTTCTGCACTTCTGATTGTCCATATCTCATTAAATTTCACACACACACACCTTTTTAAGTGCAGCCATGATCTCTAAAAAGCAAATTAAGAGGCGTTTGATTGTATTACTTATAGCAGTTGTTGTTGAGCAAAGTCTATTTTTTAAAATCTGCCTTTCGAATGGTTAAGTTGGTTGATTTAAAGATGTCGCACTATTGATTATTCCATTTTATCTCAAAGTAACAGGAAAAATTATCAGAAGTCAGGATTCCAGGATCAAAATTCAATATATTTGCCATTTAAACAAAAACAGAGTGTCTTCAGTCAGAGGGCTTCTCCAGACCCGGTACAAGACAGACCGGTAACAAAGATCCTTTCTGCCTACAGCTATCAACACCTACAACAACCGAGAAAACAAAACATGAGTTGCTACAACATTTTAATATCAGTGATAGATGTAACTTAAGTTAATTTAACTTTATTTCTATAGGACTTTAAAATACCAAACTTCATTAAAGTTCATTATAACACAACGTAATTATAACTAACAGGTTAGAAGGTGCCCCCCCACAAAAAAAAACAAACAAAAACAAAACAAACAAAAAAAGGAAAAATTGTATCTTCAACAATTCAACAATTAATCCAGCTGTTTTTGCTCTTGCAGGTTGAACATGGTAGAATTCGGTTCAACATATTTATTCATAAGTGCAATTCCTGGCTTTGGTAATTATAACATTGCATACATAGAAATCAGAACTTATTTATGGTTAGTTGTCTTCCCTAAATTAAATATTTAACAACATATTTCCCCTCCAAATCATATCTGAACTTAAAGATGAACAACTGAACCAAGCTAGTCATCTTTTACACTTTTTAGATCCTTGTCACAGCTAATTAATTTTATGGTGACATTAAAATAACTGATTAGTTTAATGAACATTTTGAACTAAAATTACCCAATTACTACCAGTGGTACCTGTTCCCCCGTTCGACAGCAATGCTATTAGAGTATACATGGTAAATATTTTGATTTTTTTGTATTAATGAAGCCATGCATGAAGGAATGACTTCAGGGGTGACACCCCAATCTGCATATACCTGCACCTGACTGAGCTGGCCACTGATGTGTGCACACCCCTGACATGCTTTATACATGCACATCTGTGACATATGCACATCACAGCTACCAGTAGAAACCATGGATTTTTACCCTCTGTGTGTTTCTACACCTTCAGGTTACCTTCATTACATTGTTGGAAGGAAAAGGAAAAAAAACTCAACTGGGAGTTGAGCACATGTCAAAGACTCAGCAAAGTGAGCAACACAGGCGAGAGCAAAAAGTGACAGCTGCACGCTCCGCTGATATAAAAGACTCTTTGGAATCCATCAGCGGTAAAGATTTTATTTCATATTATGATTTGCTATTATTGTGAAAGGCTGTCATTTGCATTCACTGTGCAATCTTTGAATGCGAGTCTTACATAGGATTGATGTTCTCTCAAAGGTAAAAGTGCTTCAGATAACCTGCAGCAGCAACAAAAGGAAGGGGGTAAAACCCAGAGGTACTCTTCTAAAGATATGCATTTGACTGAAACACAGCATGGGGTCCTGTGCAAGACAGTTCCACCGTGCACAACAGAACCACACTGCCCCCCTCAGGCCAGCCAGTCACACCCACCTACACAACTTTAAAAATGAGTGAAAGCAGGAGGACAGGGTCCAATTTTGTGCACAAATTAATACGTATGTTTTTCAGAAAAGAGAGATCAAAACTCAGACAGAGCCCAGCTCAGACAGCTGCATTCAGCCTTCTCAGAAGGAAATTAGAGTCTGTATTTGAACGTGTGAATGCGATCTGGCTTCCCACCTCTCAGCATGGTCACAGGAAACCTTTCAAAGCCCTGTGCTCAGCAGATGACCTGACTCTGCGGATCGTTACGTGTAGGATGGCTGCCTGATGGCTGAAGTGTTTTTTACACTCTGTTACTTCAGATGTTTGTGCACACCAAAGCACACAAATGCACACCCAGGTAGCCTCCAGCCGCAGCTGAGCACCAGCGCTCTCACCCAATAGGACACTTGATTGGTTTTGTTTTTAGGTTACCATGCAGATGGAGAGTAAGGGACCCTCTCTCCTTGTGTGTATTCTAAACTGCTTTGGTTGAAAATTCATTAATCAGAAACACTTTATCTCACTTTGCACTATTTCCTCCCTTTTGCTCCATATTCTTATGCATTATGTATCTCTTTTTGCTGCCATTAAAGGACACACAGGTGGCAAAGCTTTTTATCCTGGCTGCCCACAGTGCCTCATTGATATAACCATCCACCTTTACATTTCAAACATCACGTCTCATTAAAAATCACAAACTTCAATGTATTTTTAAGGAAGTTTAGAACAATTCAAAGCAGCGCATATAAGGATTATAGAAGATGATAAATGGTTCAGAGCGTTTTTGGAGGGGCAAATAGAGTTCTGTGTCACATGGATCTGTATTACACCCTATGTATTTTGATACCCACAAATAAAAACAACTGCGATCAAATTTCTCCAGCAGACAAGTCATTATTGTGTACAGTTCACCCATGTGTAATTTGACCATAAACAGAATTGTAGAATTTAACAGAACTTACTATGAATAAAAGGATTTAGGTTTGTAAAAGAGAAGATTAGTGAACAAACAAGATCATAAAGAGCAATGAATCGAGCAGGAGTGTCATAGTCTAAATGACATGATGCCCACAGCAACTCTGCTCATAGCTGGCCCAAGGTAGTGATAGGCCTTGAGCAGGATTAGATTTCAGGGCCCTCTCCCCAGTAGAATCATCAACACCCCAAACAGCGCTTTGATATAGAATCTGAGATGAATTTAATAAGCTGAGCTTATACACAAAGAGAAAAAAAAATATTTGCTGAGATGTATTTTTAGATGAGCTGAGCTCAAACAGAAAGGAAGAATTAAGCTTTTTGCATCAGATACTGTGAAAGAAAAATCAAACATTGAAGAAAGATTATTATTCTGCAGTTTGCCCCAGGGCAGCTGTGGCTACAATGTAGCTTGCTACTATCTGTGTGTGAACTGATGAAAGACTGGGGGTAGTGTAAAGCGCTCTGGAGTCCCCTACTTGAAAAAGTGTCATATAAGTACAGGATATTTACATTCAAAGAGATTCGGGTTAGAAAACAAAGATAACATGACCCTGGATATACCATACGCGCCGTGAAGCATGGTAGTGGAAGCATCATGATGCAGCCAGCCCTTCTACTAACAGGAACTGGGAATCTGGTCCAAGCTAAAGCTATGATAGAGCTTTATGCAGGTGGATCGTAAATAAAACCCTATTCAAGATTTACACCAAGCACAACAATGGAAAGACTTACATAAAATACATTGAACATACTGTACACTGGGACAGTCAAAGTCTAGATCTAAATCGAAATTAGAATCTTAGTAAGGCCTAAAAATGCTGTTTAGAGATTCTTTAAAGGATGCTGGAGAAAAAGGAGAAATTTCGCAGCCTCAGATCATGATGCTGCTTCTTTGTAAGCTTTACCGCAAACATTGATCAATCCAGCCTAACAGCAAAATCCGTCTCTTACAATTTACTCAGTAAGGCTTTATCTCTTTATCTACAGTACAAACTGTGGTTAAAGCTGAATATTTGTATAAACTCTGTAAAACCTTTTTTTCTGACCATTTGACATTGAATTAGACAGTGTACCCAATAAGGAGCATGGCTTACAGTTATTTTATATATTTCAGAATATGCATTGTGATGGGACCTGTTTGTCAGATTACATTTTGAAGATAACAACCCTTCAGCGGGTACTAAACATACATTTTATTTATGTCAACAATTTTGTATAAGGAATGTTTTTGTTGCTTTGATGCAACATGTTTATTTTAATGTGTTTACATTAGCTGTAAGGGTCAACATCGTCATAATTATCAAAAGAAAGGCTTAAAAGTAGCAGTTTGTGTGTATCTATAAATAAAACGTGTTTTACTCATTGAGCAGTTACTAATTAATTGAAATTTCCAGTCTGACGCAATCTCATTAAGATGCACATTTAGAATTCTAATTTAATTCTAAATTAATTGAAAATTCTAATTTTCAAGGGAACAATATTTTGTCTCTAAAATACATGAAATGAAAATGTTTTCTTTTTGTCCAAAATGTCCAAAATAAAGCGTAAAATATACCACTCTGTGATGTGTATTTACAAAATATAATACACAAGTATCATTGTTTGAATTGAACTATTGAGGACAGTTGACATTTAGATGATATTCTAACTTATTGCGATGCAACTACATGTTTCATCAGAGAGGAGAGACTTCAAAGCCAACCACTGCCATGACAACCTAAACTTTATAGTATATCATGCAAATAAAGAAAATAAGATCATTCAGCAAATATCATACCAAACTCAACATTTTCAGAAAAAAAAACAAAACACCTTTTTTTTAAGATGACATAGCTCTAGGCATGAACACTATATTACTGAAATGAGCTTTCCCTCTTGTCTTTGACGTTGTTAACAAGGAGCACAGTCATAACAGTAGCTGCTAAGTTACACTTTAAGTCCACCAGCATGTGAATTATGTAATTTTCATATTCAGACGATCCTTAAATGTGCCTTTGTGCCCTGCGGACTGGACCTTTGTCATGGAAGAGGGCTGAAATGTTTCATCACGGTGTGGGGTAGAAATAATCACACAGATTAACTTTCTATTGATTTTTAGCCATGCTTTTCTTTTAAGAAGACAAGTGATCCCAGGCCATGCCAGTAAATTCCATAAGGAAGCACATTCATTCATTAAGGTTTCCCTTTAATTTGCTACTGGTCTATAGATCATCATCTGATGTTGTGGTTTAATATTCCTATTTGGCACTCGATGACAGACAAAAAAACTAATAAACCCTCTTTAATAGCTTTAGTGGTTGATTGAGTCATTTTTGATATTTAATTTGTCTCAGGTTATGTCTTTTTTTAATTGATTATCTGTTATAACAAAGCTTCCTGTGTTTTGTTTCAAGGTTTACCCTCTTCCTGTGGACCTTCTTTCTGCAGCACAGCTGGTTGTGATGAATGGTGCGACTCCCTGTATTAGAAAGTGTCAAGGAAAAGTGATGGAGGGCGTGTTTAGATGATTAATGAAACGGTACACAGGATTAAGAATCACTGACCCTGTAGGCAAGGAAAGGACATTTAACTTTCAGTTGTTTTTATGAAAACATTGTGCTTGTTGGAGGGGTATGGTTATTTGTTTTCATCCCTGGGTTATGTGGTTTCTCTTAAACTCCCACCTGTCTTTGCATCTCTATGGTGTACTTTAAACTTAGTTTGTATTAGGGCTTTCTATTTTAAAGGCTAAAATCTGCTTAATAGTTTTCACTTTAGATTCGTGCAAGAACAAACTTAAATATACTGGCGCAAATATAAACATACAGAAGTGCTGCAGACACATTGCTCTAAGGCTGCCGTATGTCTGCACTATAACTAACTGAACCATACCTTATAGGTGGGTGAAAAAGTATTTAGTGAGTGAGGTCTGTAATTGTCATCATATGTACACTTCAACTTTAAGAGTCATGGTGAGAAAAAAGTATCCATCAAATTATATTGTAGAATTTTTTTTAAGCACTTCTTTTTAAATTATGGTGAAAAGTAACTACTTGGTTAATAACAAAGTTTAACTCATTTCTCCGAGCGTTGCCTTTGTTGGGAATGACTGAGGGCAAATGTTTCCTGTAAATCTTCACCAGGTTTTCTCACACTATAGCTGGTTTTATGGTCTGTTCCTCCATGCAGATCTCCTCTAGAGCAGTGGTGTTTCAGTGCTGTCTCTGGGCAAGACAGCCTTTTAAAATAAATACATTCTTTAAAAGTCTAACGAAATGATTTCCTGGATTTTTTTTCTTCCTCATTTATTAGATGAAAATTACAGACCTCTCTCACCTTCCTAAGTAGGAGAACTTGCACAATCAGTGGCTGACTAGATAATTTTTTACCCCACTGTAAGAGACTAAAGTAAAAACTAAAATTGGTCAAGGATTTAATCAGTTATGCTTTTTGTGCCAGTGCATGTCATCATAAGAAACCAGTTATGTATTATAATGTTACTACAGGGGCACTACTGTAACATTGGCCAGGACCAGTTCAACAGGAACATTCGACCTTGTCTAGAATTGCTCATACTCCAAATGTAAACATGTTCTTGTCAATCTAGACAAATTAGTTGTCCTTTTTGTCGCTGTACAGCCAAACATTTCCTCTGACGATGCCTCACCATATTACCGAGGGGAATCTTTCAGTCAGCATTGAATATGTTTGTTTGAATGTCTATTCTTTTTTGAAACTAGAACATCAGTTCTTTGGTTGTTCCTGAACATCTTGACTATTTCATTTTTTAGTTGTAAGTGAGTTTGGTCAAATGATAATAATTTGACACAACTGAATGCCCCTTATTAAAAATGATTCTAATTACATTAGCTTTAAAATGAATACATCAAGCAAACATTGGTTTGTGACAACATATAAAAGTTGGGTCTAACCAAGGAAAACAGCCAATTAAAATAATTTTTCCAAACCTTCCAGAGGAGTGGTTGAAAAATGAGACTGAACGTTTCCCTCTGGTATTTTCTTCTAATAGGTTCCTTTACTGGTGTTTTCTCTTGTCCCTCTTTTTTAATTTTATGAACCGACAGTTGTTGCAGTCAGCATGTTTGGCATCATATTGTAAAGTCTGCAAATGATTCTGTCATCCTGTTCCTCCTCAGCAGTGATTAAGTGATCATGGGCTTTCCGTTTGAAGTTGTCCTTTCTAAAGGGAAATATCTTAAAGGCACAAGAAATAGTTATTTATAAAAAAAGAAAGTACTGTCACCTTATCTGTGACCTTTTCTGGTGAATGTTGTGATTGTAAAGCAATATAAATAACCAGGAAACTATTCTGGATGACAGGCTGACCTTTGAAGCCCATGTGGACTCATTCTGTAAGAAGGTTAATGAGGTTATTTTTATCTGAAGCTTTGTGGTTTTAAAGTGAATTGAATTTCTGGATTTTGATGCTGGCAGTGATAGGAAGTATGGAGTGTGCAGGATGACCAGTAATGGTACCAGCACCATTCCTTTTGGTGCGCCCATGATGCAGACTTCCAACCTTCAAGCTCAAATTTGAGTATTAAATTGCCTGTGGAGGGAGAGTATAATGCCAGCATGCTTCATACCAGATATGTTTTAACTATGTGGTTAAAATTCAGGCCTCTGTACACAACAGACCAAAGTCTGATTTGCAGTCAGGGAACTTGTCTTTCCAATCTTATCTTGGATATGAGATTCTGAGGTAGTGGAAAACTAATAATTAGAGAGACAGGTATATGAGTCCCGGGGAAGCAACAAGAAAGCCAGGTCAGAACTCTGTCTTTCACTCTGGAACTCTGAGCAAGCACCATTAACCCCAGAATGCTCAGTCAGGGCGTTCTAGAGATACCAATAAACTGATAAATGGATTTTGGACTGGGAGGAAGGAGAAGGGCCCAGAGAGAACCTTTGCATGTAAAGGGACAACATCTAAACATAAAAAAGAAGCTCTGTTACCATAGTAACATACTCCCTAGAGCTCACCTGGTCGGGAGCAGGTATTCTTCAATAAACTCAGAGTGTCCTTGGCCCTTTTTAAAGCCAATCACACAGATTTTTCTCCTCATTTAGTCAGCAGAGTTCCATTGTAGTTTGGTGCGAACAATAAAAAAAAAATCAGTCACTAGGTCTGTTGGAGACATTAGGTTTAAAAAACGCAAACATTACATGTCCTTTTGATGAGGATCCAATTTAAGAATGAGAGCCATAGATTCACAGGGAATTAAATATTTATAGGGAGAGAGGGTTCTCAGAGCACATATAGATGTCCTTTATATTCAGAAAGTTATTTTTATAAGTGCTACTGTTATACCCCACAATCCATCACATACATCCAGACTTTGTCCTCATTATTTAACAGAATCAGATACCAATGAGAGAACATTGAAAGCAACTGCACAGTCAAACAGACACTTAGTATTTCCTTTGCATTGGACGACAGAATAAAAATAAGAGTAAACAATTTTCCCCCCGTATTGTTATTGTTGTCACAGTAGGCTATGGTCATTTTAATACTTATTAGTTTGTCTGCATACATATTTCTGATATTTAAAATGCATTTTTCTTGTAAAAAAAGAAAATTTTAAACAAAATGACATTCTTCATCTTCAAAATAAATATTCTGGATGGTCTAGAAATGATTTTTAGCTCTACATATTGCTACTGTTACTCCACATAAGTTGTATAATTTTGGTTAGGAAGAACCGTATTTGAGAAATTATATATACATATTTAGTCAAGCTGATAAATGTCAACACAGTCACTCAAAATGTGTAAACAATTCTAGTCAAATGAAATCTAATTATCAGTAGTACATTTTTTATTTTTTTTCAGTTTCTGCTGCCAAAATGTAAGTTATCAAATCTATTATTGCAGTTCTGATCATGAATGCTTTCATACATATGATGCTGAATTTACCGTTTTCCTTTGTTTTAGTGGGTTGTGGAGCCCAGGACTATCTTACATCCTGGTAAACTTATTACAAAATCTTAAATTTTTTTTAAAACTGTAGTTTCATTACATTTTAAATGCTAACATACTCAATTCAATTCAATTCAATTCA
>JAUZNJ010079506.1:0-24246 GCA_034780135.1 Jordanella pulchra
TTATTCAATCAAATGTTATGATACGGTATTCTTATCCAAGTACAATTTTTGGATCCCACCTCCACCAGTGATGTTTGAAGAAACATACGTAATATGTGACTCACTTTCCCTTGTAGATTAACAAAGTCTATTGAATTGGATTTCTTAATGATTATTCAATTTCCTCTGGAGGATAAATATGGAAAACTGAAAGCTAATATCTTTCTACATTTTCCAGTGTCAGGTTAACATTTTACAGAGGAAGGAGACTAAATAGTTCACTAATAACTCCCTTTTGAGTTTTCACAAATCTCATTCAATTAATTTAAATAGAAAATAAAATGCTTTAATTTTTTTCTTCAAGAAAGTTTTGAACCTTGAAAGACCAAATCAAACATTTGTTGTAAAAGTGTTCCCCTTATTTTTTATTTTTTTTAAGTGACAGCTAATATGCCTCTTTTATTATTTGGCATATTTCTTCCCAGGGAAACAAGGCATCATAGATAAACTATTGTAAGTTTAAAAAATATCCAGATCCATCTTCAAAAAAGATGAAGAAAAATATCCCATCAATTCCCCCACTTTGAATGTTTTAGGCTTAAGGCTTTTTATCCATGAGTTTCAATAAGCAAAACAGTTTAGATTAGTGTTTTCCTTTTGCATATGACCAAAAAGATCTTTAAAGGCTGTTAGAATTGAACTAATAACTGTCTATAACCCACTAAGGAATGCAAAAAATGCCTTTAAAAGAAATGCAATCAGCTATGGTAGGTTTAAGGGTCAACTTATTTCTAAAAATCAGTTATTATAAGTGAAATTTGCAAATTAACAGCCAAACTATTATATGACTAACTCATCAATGGCATAATTTGTATCTTTATTATTTAGGCTTTCACAGGAAAAAAGCTATACATGTTGATACTAATACTGGTAAACACATCTTGACATATTATGTTTCACAATCCATAGTATTAAAGAATGAATAAAGTACCATGTAACATCTATAGATAGCTTAACGTACATCTACAGATATATTACTTTAAACACAAAAGGCTCTCCGTTTATGCGATGGTAAAGCAGGTTATTAAAAAATTTGTAAAATGTTGTGATAGTTAAAAAATATGAGTAGTAGGAAAACAATGCAGTTGTGCAAAATCAGATATCCTCAGACCATACTGCAAACATGCTGGTTAGCAAATTGGATGGTTACTGTGTGGTTCATATATATTAATGTGCATTTACATGTCCTTCCATTTTTCCAACACTTGGTTCCTTCAGTCTATGAGACGAGTAATAAGGCTAACTATATGTGCAAATGTTGACTACTCATGTACACACAGCAAAGATCTGTTGAACACTTAAATCCGTGCAGATATGCATATAAAGTACAAAAACACCAAATACTTCAGGTAGATTTAAATGCACACAAATTCAACTTAGTATCATGCAAATATATTTTTGTGCAGATATTCCTTTTTTTAGAAAAAAAAAAATCATTCAAAAGAATCAGAAAGCAATTATGTTGTATTTTTGTTTGGAAACCACAGACAAAATGGATATGAAGAATATGATTGACTATTTTCCTCTTGTTTTGTATCAGATGCCCTCAAATTTATTAACCAAAGACTTTTCACTCTAAGCAGCCATGAATCCTCTGCAGTGATTCTGTTTTTGTTTTCAACTCCACATGAAACAATTTGTCCCACAACTTATTACTGTTCAATGTCTCCACATCATGCACAGTGACTTTGAGAAACTCCCTCTGCCACTTTTCCACACAAAAACAAATGAAATATGAATGTGATCAAAATCAAGCTGGAATGTGAACACTTTGCCTAAAAATCCTTTGGAAAATCTCTGTAGAAGAATCAACCTTCCTGCTTAATGCTGCATTTTGAAAAGAACTTTCTGTCCAATTTTTTGAATAGTCTGTTTATGATACAAACCAAATCCAACGCAGTTTGCAATGTAACTTTGCTTTCCAACTGTAATTTCCACTTGAAAACAGCAAGGCTGTTAGAATGAAACAAGATCCTCAGGATATCTTTTTTTTTCCAAAAGCTTCAAAAAACCTTATAGTCAAAGCAGTCCTCCAGTTCTCATTGCATCTTCTACAATGCAGCATAGCAGCAGTAACTTCCTCTCTTTGCATTCATGTTTTTGTGTTTTTTCTGGTTCTGTTGAGTGAGGCAGTCTCTCAGTTTTTCTCCCGACCTCACCCAGGAGGCCTTAGAGTTTAGGTGACAGCACTAGTTGTGACAGTGGGAGCAGTGGTGCTCCTGCTCTGGCCTTTCCTTCGCTTCCCCCCTCCACCTCCTCCTTTTCCTTCTCGTCCTCTGCCACGTGCATGTTCCCTCTTGTTTATATCATCCTGTCTGCCGCCCTTATTCTTTTTCTCTGAAATGACAATTCAGAGAGAACATGATTAATGTCTGCTTTTCAAAGGTAGTCTTGCGTTGATCATGCCGCATTTTCATGAAGAAATTACAGTCCTGCCTTGTCAAAACAAAAATGTGATCTGTTGAGGGAAGCTAAAAACCTACTGCTGAGGGCAACACAACGGCCAGTTACTGTTAAAAAAATCCAGACAGCCCTGTTAAAACACCAGAATTTACGAAAAAAAGAGATGCGATCAGAATCACTACAAAAAATGTCCATCTTTAATGTGACATATTTGGCACAAGTCACTTGAAGATAAATACATATTTTAAAGGAAATACAAATAAAGAAGCATTAAAGTGGTAGAAACCCTTAAAGTATTACTTTGTTGTTGTTTTAGCTTTTATTCTTTTTTGACCATAACCGTAACCTTATTTTTTGACTTGTTCATGATGTATTTTCAAAAAGTTATTAAAAAACTTTAAGACAGATGACATCTATAGTTCTCATCATTCCTCTGAATGAATGCACAGATTCTTTAGCTTCCCGGCAGACACCTGAGGGTTTTGAGTCAGTATTGTTTATAATTTACCAGTGTTTTCTGTCACTATTCAGATCTGTGCCATCTGACTTAAACATATATATCTTTAGACGACTTAAATCATTTATAGCTTCTCTGACTTAATTTAAAGGATCCTAGAAAAACTGACAAGGAGAGTCAATCATAAGTAAATATTAGCATGATCAGCTGGGCATGGTGGCAGCTCTGTTTCAGTAAACACATAATACTGTAGTAAAATTAGAATAGACTAGACTATACTAGCTAGAATAGAATAGAATACAATAGAATAAAATAGACTTTATGATCCCAAGGTAGGAAAATTCAGAGGTTGGTTAAACAAAGTATTACCATGTGCACAGTCATGCATCCAGGTCATCTGTTGTTCTTTTTTTTTGCATTTTTCATTAACCAACTTTCTGTTTTGCAGTTCAGTAACGCAGAAACGATTGCCCATTAAAGACAGTAAAATCCTTAGAAGTATATTGGTCACAGTTTTTTTTTTATCATAAAAACTTGATATTTGATATGGGATAGTAGATGTTTTATATTTGTACTTATTAGGTTTAGAATGAAGAGATTTGAATGTGATCAGGTTTGGGTAAATAAAACTTCAACAATTAATCACTCAGTCAATCTCTAAATCTTTAGTTATCATTTTAGAAAGGTATCATCTCTTTTGTTGATATTATTATGGCAAGGATGTGGGAAGCAAGGTATTCTGCATAGTGACATGGTAGGCAATTTTAGAAAAGCTTTTTATGTTTAGATGGTTCAGACAAAATAACTACAATTCTTATATCAGTAGCAAATCAAAAATGCAACCATACCTTCTAAAGAGCTCCACAAGTGTCACTGGAATAATATCCAGAAAAGCAGCTGCTAATGTAGTTGCAATTATTAAAGCTACATCTTCAGAAATGCAAATGCTGAAAATTACAGAAAACACTACAACAAATATCTGGCTAAATAGAGGAAGTCATAGATGACAGTGTGGTTTTTGCTGGATATTTTGAAACATGTAATATTTAACTGTTGTACATTTTTACACCCTCCATTAGAAATGATGTGCTGTAGCTAAAACAGCCTCTCACTTCCTCCTTCCCAAGTGTAGCACATAGATGTATTTGAATATTGGAAAAAGGGGTATTTATTGGTTCAAACTGTTGTATAATTTGTGCCAGGATCTTGTATATTTGTAAATAGAATAAGGCTTTCTTTTTCAGATTAACATCATCATTTACAGCAGCAACCATGTTCACTCTTGAGCACTACTACTGTACAACCTCACTCCTGCAGGAACAAAGCCAGCTCTAAATGCTGTATATTTGCTGACAGTCAAGGAAAACTAAAATTATCATCTCTTTAACATCAACAAAGAAGAACTTTTGTAGCAACGGATCAACATTAGTAGGGAACTTAAAGCCCAGCTGTCCTGAAAGACACATGGAACCGATCTGGCACTGGTCTCTTAGTCTGTTTAATTTAGGTTTCAACAGCTACTCACTCCTGTGTCCCACTTGATAAATTCTCAAACTGTCCGCATCTTCTCTCTGCTTTAGCTCCTAAACACACCTGTCACAAATTTTAAGGGCCTAATTGCAATCTATAAAAATAAATAAATAAAAATTTCAACATTGTGGTTCATGTCCATGTACTATCAGTTAAGAAATAGGAAAAGATCATCATTTTGAAGGCTTATAGCAGCACTGTGGGTAGTGAAGTGGCAATTTTATATTTCACAAATCACTTAAAAATTACTTAAGCCTTAATCAGATGTACATTGTCGAGTTCCAAGTGATGCCCGGTGACAATCTGAAGAGGAGTCACAAAGAGGAAAACAGACATTAATGTCTAACAGCCACTGAAACATTGTGTTTAACTGCTCTACTTTAAGATGCGCACTTAAATGGAGACCGACAGATTAAAAATGAGTGAAGTCTCTTTAGAGCCTCCAAAAAAAAACAAACAGAAAGTGGTTCCGAGTTAGTCAAAGTTCTGGATATAGATATGAACTATTTAAACAAAACACATTCAACAGCTACATCTAAAAAGTTTGTATATTGTGAAAAAAAATAATACGTTTAATTATTAATTCAAGGAGTAAACCTAATTAATTGTACAGCTTCATTTCACATAGAGTGAAATATTTCAAGCCTGTATTTCTAAATATCAAAAAACAATGATGTAATACAATCTTCATGCTATCTATGTAAGAGCAATAAAAAAACATTTTCAACAAGAAAACTTAGAATAGCTTCTTTTATATAATAGTCATTTCAATGAAATAAAATTATATGTTTAATATTTAAACAACCCATGAAACTAAGCATGAACAGTTGAAATGAAGCATGTAGAGGATGTCTGAAACAGTCCTGGAAAATAATTTCCAAAACATGGGCGGACACACTCACTATGTAAGGACTTAATTACTCCTCTAACAAATCACTGATAGAGCCAAGAGACGGGGACTCCATCAGTTTATGACGGCCCTGATTGCACCGCCTCTCCATCCAAGCTAAACAGTTTTGCTTGACAAATGCAATAACACATGCAGCAAATCCTTTTGCGTGAGACTTTTTTTTTTTTTTTGGTGGAGCTTCAGGAAACAGTGGGGGGAAGAAAATAATCACAGCCAATTCAACACAAAGCGTGAGATCTGCAGACCACTAAATCACTAATGTTATACAAGATCTGCCCCCTGTGTTTTATATAGCCCTCCTGCCAGCCAGCTCCCACAGATGAATCCACAGCTGTGCTCTTTTACCCACGTGAATTTGTTCACCGGTGTAACAGCACCATCACCCATGAAATATTCTGCAGATACAAATCGTTTCAGTCCAGTTTTGCAGAAGTAAGGCAAGAGAAAAACTGAGAAAAGAAAAAAAAAATCCCTGTAGCATTAACAGTCAGATATTATGTAATTATAATTTCACATCTGTCACATGAAACCTTCTGCATCATTCTTTCTTTTTATTATAAGCTACCTTTGCACACAGTGTAGAAAGAGTAGTTTATAATTTTTCACTGTAAATTATACTTTTGAACTCAAAGCTTAAGGCTTTTCCAAGAAGAAATCATAAGAGTGAATTTGCTTCTCATTTCTGATGGAGTTAAAATCCAACCAAGAGCCAACTTCTCGATGAACAATTACAATCCCTCACCAGTGCAGATCTGTACAGGACACTGTCAGATCATGTTCTGTTGTTTAGATCCAGAACCCGAGAGGAACTTTCCAAGTTTAGAGAATGGTAACATAATATGCGGGCCCTCCCCATGTTTACTCACATACAGTATATCAGGGCAGGCCATCTGTTACATGTTGAAACATCTGTACTGCTGCCAGGGCTGTGCAAATGTTGTTTGCCAACGTTGCCGCTGTGGCCGAAAACCCCTAAGCGTGCCACCGTCCAATAAAGACTTTAAATACTTCTCATTTAAAGTTCTCCCTGCCCTTGTAAATAACTTAACTATTCTAGCCCTGTGAAAATTGGAGCATTATGTATAGTAAAAGAAACTGACATACGGGGGCATTTAGAGAGAAAGTGATTAGCTATTAACTCCAAATTAGCATTAATCCTATCGCAGTTAAGAAGATCTGATCTATTGAATTTAAAGAAGTGGGTTCAAGTGCTACTTAACAACAGTGATTAAGTATTTGCCCTCAAAAGATTTTTTTGCTTTGATTTTTAGTCACAGAGTTTTTGAGCTAAATTACAAAGGAAGTAAAAAGAAACATCCAAATCCACTTGGCGCTATGTAAAGAGTAATTCCTCCCTTAGTTAATTCACTTTTTCACATTCAAATTATGATTTAACAGTTTTCAGTTTCAGTGAACAGTTTTCTCTTAATCTCTTAACACTTGTCTGACAAAAAGAAAAGAGTTAAAGGATCTCAAAATCACCACAGATCTAGAGGAATTTCAGAAAGGATGAGAAACAAAGTTAGTGACATTTTTCTGTCTGGTTAGAGTTAAAGCTATTGTCATTGTTGTCATGGTTACCGAGGTCAGGCACACCTGGATTCATCCATTCATTATGTAATGAAAGACAGGAAACAGAGAAGCTTCCTTAAGTTCAGTAGTGGAGTTGTCCATAAAGCCCATTGCCAGAAGTTGTGTGATACCATAGCTGCAGCATAGCGGTGAACAATTCTGCCAATAATCAAACCAGTTTTTTTTTTCTTTAGACCAATATCGAGATTCCAAATTTATTTTGATTTTCCTTTGCATGGACCACAAGAATGTAGAATTTTTACTCCAGGGCTTTATTGTTATCATGGCCTTGACAGCTTGCTTGTTTACATTCCATTGTTGCAGGACTTTACTGTTACTGTTGCATGAAAAAGTGCTCACTTCGACTTATATATATGGATCTGTGTGCTAACTGCTAACTAACTCTCTTCTGTTTCACTGCTAACCCACTTTAAGCATATTAATGTCATCTGAAGGCCTGCAATGAAAAAATCTAAGTCTTACTCTTGCTACATAAAATGTGACTAAAATAGTCAACCTATGTATTTGAAAATTGCATTTGGTTCAATTGTGATTATATTGCACATGCAATAATTTCTCTGCACTACAGCAGTGACTGTAAGGCAGAACCCACATCGGGAAACATTACTCCACACTGAAGTGTCCTTCTTTAGTGTTGGAAAAACAATGCCAGAAAAAACATTTCAAACACAAATGAATACTCCGTAGTGCCAAAAGGGTAAAAACTTCATCATACATATATTTAGAGTTGACTTTGGAAAACAGAGAAAAGCGTGATATTGAACCTTAAATTATAACTCTCAAATTTCCAAGCCACTAGTATGTTAGCATAAGCTCAAGCATATTTTCTTTATTGAGCAGGAAGCACACCAGCAAGTCATTATCTGAGTGACTAAAACTGAAGAAAATTAAGTTTTTGAAGTGGTTTAGTTAAGTCTGGAGGTAGATCTGTATCAGGTGCTGTGGAATAACCTTAAATAGGCCATTTATGCTTGAAGATCTGCCAGTGTGGGGGATTCTGCAGAGATACAATCCCTCCAGAGCATCAAAAAACTCATAACCTGCTATCACAAATGCTTGGTTCAGTCCTTAATATCAGGGGTTGTTTTGGACGGGTGTTTTAAAACTTTTTGAGTTTTTATTTCATTAGTTTTTTGCGGGGGTTGGGGAAGGGGGGATAATTTAAAAAAGCAACAATTTAAGAAATGTCCCATTTATAAAACCTACTGCTGGCACTGTATGATTTCAATTGTTTTGCATGTTTTAACACTTTGAAGTCATTTTTTATTTTCCACAAATTGGTAGAAATGTGGCCTTTTTCCTGCACTTTTTAATCAATGTATGGTAGTTTCTTTCCGTCAGAGTTGTTGTTCAATGGTCGCATCAGTGAAAATATTAGAAAGCAACCAATAAAAAATTGTGAAAGCACATAATGGCCACTAAACAGTGAGAATGACTATTAACCTGCAGGAGAGCAAGCAGCTGTGTGCAGCCATGAAAACCTCTTGTTTCAGTGGTCATGAGAAACAAACAGCTCTTTCTCTAGGTTTTCAGATCCCCTTCCAGCAATGCACAATGTCCACCCTTCATCTTTTCAACTGGTGGATCTAGTTGATTGTTTATATGTGTTAATCTTGGGAGACTCTGTGATCTTCTGTCTTCTCTGCCAAATTAAGCCCAACTACAAAAAAAGGCTGCAGGTCAAAGACACACCGGTGAGTGTGCCAATCTTAAAAAGTGTGCCGATCTTAAAAGACATTTTTAATGCAAGTTTTTGCCTTTTATTTGTTTTATGAATGAATTTAAATTATGCTACATTTTATAAGGCACTCTCATTGGTGCATCAGCTTTTTTCGGATGTCTGTTTTACCTCTTGCACAAGGCGTCTTGGTCACCGTACACTTCCTCCTTTCTGTCTCTGGAGCACAGGTCTGTGAGGGCACCAAAGCAGGGGAGGTTTCCACACTGTGAATCTGGGAAAGGGGTAAACGAACCCGGGTTTGTGAGCCTTTCTTAAATCCACAAGTCTTGTTCTTCTTCATGCAGGAACTCCATTGGCTCCACTCTCCTAGTTCACATTCTGAAGCATGATGACCTGGGACAAAAAATACATGGAATATATATATATAATCACATTAAAACAACTTTTGGGCAGCGTGAATTTTCCACAGCTTTAGCATCTCGCATTCACATCATATTTTCTGTGTGCTTTTCACACCTCAGTAGATTTGATTCAGGATAATGAGCTTAGGGAGCCTGCACATCTGAAAACAATTTGTGATTTGTGGATGGATTTATAGCAGGGGAGCAACAGGTTTAGGTAGTTGCTAAGAAACTGAAAATGTGTTGTCTTTAAGCAGACTGCATGTTACAAATATGGATGAGAGCAGAGGCAGTTAAACAGAGAAATTCAGTGCCTTGCAAAAGCATTTATACATTTGGAGCACAGAAAACGTTTTCCATGAAACAATCAAGCCTATTCCTGTGCTCTTATGCAACAAAACAACACGAAGAAGTTAATAACTTAAAGAAAAATACCTTAACTACACCAGGTAATTCTTTTAGGGCTACTTCTCATGACATGAAGGAGAAGATTGAAGAAAAAATATTAAATGCTATTCAAAAAAAATCAGGATTTGAACACAATCAGTGCAACAAATTATCATCACCCAATTTCTTAACTGTAATAAAATGTACATTTAAATAAGCATACTTTTTTTTAATCAAATACAAGCTGTTCTAAGTTTATGGGAAGATTAATAAAACGACAAAACAGCTGAAGCAAAGGTTCACCCCCTTACAAGACAGCGGACATAAAAACACAGCCAGAGCTTTAGTAGAACGGTTTGCTCACATAGGATGATCCAATCAGAAATAAGAAACAAAATATAATAAAAATCTGAGGTAAGAATTCTAACTTGCTGTTCAGACAATCTGACTGAACCTGATATGAAGATTGAGCAAAATTTTCAGTCTCCAGCTGTTTAAAGTTAACTTGGCATAATCCAGATTGATACATGTAGTACAATTTAAAACATGCTTCAATTTGGGAAGGCTTCATTGAGAAGTTTTCGCAAAAGGGAGGGACATTCTGTACAATTCTTGGAGCTGATTGGGTACCTCCCTTCTCTGTCAAGTTTTTAGCCAATCCCAGGAGCAGTAGCAGCTCGATTTGTTTCACAACTGGAAGAGTTAACTGATAAATAAAACTCTTACCAAATCCAGTCGGGGGAACGTGTTAAAAATCCTCCTATCAACAAAGGCAGAAATTGTGACTTTTTCTTGTTTTTCAAAAAGCAACAGACAATATTTCAGTTAAAATCGGTGCAGCCATGTTTGCTTTGCTTCAGCTTTCCGCCTCTGGTTGAAACAGTGATGTCGTACACATCCCTGCATTTTAAATGTATCTGCTGGCTCCTGGCAAGATGTAGTTTTGGGAGTTTGTGAATGCACAAATTTTGCAAGAATTCATCTTACTTAGAAGGTAAGTACAAAGTTGGAAGTGACATAACCAAAAACCTTTGCATACGTAACTGCTCCAAAACATGGTTCTACATAGTATGTAGACTTAAAAAGTGGATAACTATTGAACTGGATTTTTCTGTTTTTTTAGAAACTCACAAAGTATGACTACCTTTATAGTGTGAAAAATCCTGGCATTTCAAGTTACCTATGAGGCGTTTCAAAGAAAATTCAATGTTCACTACTTTTTCTAAGCACTGACCTTGAATGACCTGTTTATGTCTTTTCTTTTGACAGTAAAACATGAACAAGAAGAAAAAAGGAAAATGGTTGTTCTGATTATTATTAGTAGCATTAATATAATTTAGTAATTCTCTTTTTAAGCAATGAAATAGAAAAGACAAAAGTGAACTTACCCTCACAATCCATGGTGTTATTGGCAGTGTGCTTGCCTGGAGGGCAGCGGACATAACATCGGCCACTGTGTGAATACAAACCCTCCTTACATTTTGTGCAGAAGTTGCGACTGAAACATGCTTCACAATTTTCAATTTTACACTCTGAAAGACAAGTAGAGAATATTACAAAAATGGATTTAGTAAAAAAAAAAGATGATTTTTTGTAATTTTCATTCCTAACATAAAGGTTTTGAGACTAACCAATATATATCTTTATTTTCCTTTATTTCTTTATTTAAGATTCTTTAGCAGCTGGAAAATAAACAAAATTCTCTCTTTTAGAGCAGTTATAGTTGTCTTTGTCCTCTACAGATTTCTGTTTTAAATGCTTATCCAAACAGTTATTGAAATTGTAAATACTCCACTTCTTGAATCAGAAATTAACTGTGATTGACTGAATTTTTTAACTCAGTTTCACTGGCCATACTTAGTCCTGACCTATAGAACATAAATAAAACTTGTCTCACAATTTAAAGTGGATAAATAAATCTTGAAACATAGAACTTGTGGTTCTATTAAAAACAACCCAAGCATTGGGGGAATTCTTCAGTTAAAAAAAAAGTTGTTAGCGTGTCTTGCATTTACTAAACATCCCCTCTGTTTCATCCAAAATGTTATCCTAAACATTCTTTTGACTTGATGTAACAAAAAAGAAAACTAAACTTTTGAAAGGTGTGGGTGTTGTTGAATCCAGCATAAAACTGACAGCATTTGGGACAAGGAAGACTAAATTAACGGCCAAAGACGGTGGTAGTGTAATGGTCTGGGGTTGTTTTGTTTTTTAAGGACCTGGATGACTTGCTGTAGTTGATGGAGCTACAAATGCTGCACGCTACTTGAATCTATGCCAACAATAACTCTGGGACTTTAGGCTAACATGCTTTTATTTAGGTTACTTAAGGTAGGGGGGAAATGTTCTGAGGGACTGAACATAAAAAAACTGAAGTGGCCTAGTCAATCTTTACCAACTCTAATGGTGCTGCAGTAGTTCAATCTCAATTAGGCAGTTCATGCTAATTAAACCACCAATATAGCTAAATTAAGACAATTTTGAAAAGATGAATAGGTCAAAAGTTCTCCATAAAGACTCAAGAAGACTCCTTACTCAATATTACAAATGCTTGATGGCAGCTGTAGCTGCAGAGACAGGGTGAGGATTATGTTTTCCATCTTTAATAAAGAACATCATAATTCCTCAAGTTATTTTTATCTGCTAATATTTTTTTAATTACCTAAAGCATTAAGTCTTAGCAAAATGTATAAATGAAAAATTCCATATGGGAAAAATTGGTTTGGTGATTTTAAGTTGAATAAATAATATTTTAAAAGTTGTCGTTTAAAATTGTCTTTAAAATATCACATAACAGAGCTCCATTACTAAGTAAGAATTATTTCATATTTTATCAAACAATTGGTCAACTCTTTGTTTTCATAACACTGGTTGATTATTGAAACCTTCACAAAATGTATCAACATGAATTGCAATCGATTTAGCAGTAAATGCAATGATTCGAAAATTAGGAAATTTAGATATAAAAAAAGTTTTCCCTGAAGTTCCCTTGTGGATAAATGTTATTCTTAGATATCATTTAGATTCTTAGATATGATTACATGTTGCTATAAAAAAGATGAAAACTGGTACGAATGTATTTTTCTACTACAAGCTAAACCTTTTGAAGCTGTTTTAAAACCAAGACAAGAAATGATTTAACACTGAATCCTAGTTAGACCTTAATGCTCTTTTGCTTTCTCCAAATTACTAATTTTAAGCATTAACTGCTAAATTTGAAAAACAATGTTTTGACATTGACAAATGTTGCTAACAAGACTTTTAAGGATTTGGTGTAAAAGGCCAGATAATTGGATAATAACTCCAGTTTACCACTAAGTGCCTCCTGAAAAAATGGAAAAGGAAAATGTAGCCATTTGAGGGAAAGAATTGACAGGGAACAGCAGAAAAAAATGTTTTATGTTGTGTCATTTCCTGTTTTATCTGCAAAGTTTCTCTGTAAAACATTTTTATATTACAGAAACAAATGTATCAGATGCAATCTAGCTTGCCATATTAACTAGATAAAATAAGTATTGTTTTCCTTCTTATGTGATTCAATATGTGCAACAAGGATATCAATTAAATCCTAAAATTTACCCAAAACAGCAACTGTATATGACTGTATATAATTACAAAAATGCATTGAAATATAGTGAAAACGCAATAAACACCCCCTGGCCTGACTTTCACAACCATGCCAACTGAAAAATAGACACGCTGAAAAACAAACTCTAAAAATATTTTCATTGGGATTTTTTTTGTATTTCCACCCACATATAAAGGAAAAGAAAACATCAGACCGAGCTCCTGGCACTCTTCACCTATAAGCACTGAGGCCAGTACCGTGAAAGAAAAAAAAGGAAGTTTATTAAGTAGTGAGAGTGCAGCTCCCCTCTCAGCCACCCTGTAAATAGCCAAACCTGCTTATTACTACAAAGAGGGCCATTTAAAGCATTCCTGCAGCTTAACAAATTTAGAGATGTTTATTTTTTTTACTTTTGTTAGTATTTTTTCTCTGTAATGTGAAAACATGACATGTGTTGTGAATTTGCATTGTATTGATTACCCAAATTAAATTGAAGTAGATAAGCAGACCTATAGAAGAGATTTCACATTGAAATGTATTATCATTTGGCTTCTTACTCAGTCAGAAATGTTTATTTCTGCAAGTGTAACTAATATAAAAAATGCAGTACCTTCTGAACTATTTAGAGGCGTTTCTTGGAAAATGTAGATATCCAGCCCTTTTCATGGCATTGGATCTTTTGTATGCAATGTAAACGGGGGTTAAAATAAATGACTTTAACCTTGACTTTAACCTCTGATAAATAACCACTTTATTACAACAGCATTATAGCACACTGAAGAGTTTTGTAAAACCCATCTTTTGTCTTCAGTGCTTGTATTCAGTAGAAAAACAGTTCAGCAAAATTAAGTTGTATTTGTTCCTTGTTGTCAACTCATGTATACATGCGTAGAAACAACTTCCCAAAAATAGCAGAGCAGAACAAATCAAAAATGTATGATTACGGTTCACTGATTTACTAGGAAAAATCATAAATTTATAATTAAGAACCACAAATGCGTGAGTACAACCCACAACTTTACAAATGTGAATTTACAACCCTTATGTTTGTGAATTGTATTCGTATATTTGTGATTCCAACTTATAGGTTTGTGATTTTCACCTCTGTTTTTGTAAAGTTGTTACTATGTTACTGGCATTCGTAAATTCTTCGCTTGTATTCATGTATACATGTGATATCTGATGTCACAAGTATGTGTGAGCTGACAGCAAGGAGTAAATATAAATCTTAGATTTGTTCACATTTATTGGCTTAATTTGAAAATTCAAACACCAAAGCATACAGTTTTTACTGACAGCTATCTTACCTCTTACTTTGGAATCTTATTATAAACTTTCTTTAAGTAGGTCAGAGTACAGAAGAACTTATAATAAGTAATCCAAGATTTTCTGAATTGCAACTAGAAAATAATAACCTTGTCTTGCAGCCAAACTCTGTTCTGTTGTTGTTTGGGCTGGCTGGCCACTCTCTGATCAGCTTCACCCGCCAATTAGTCTCTCTCCTACTCACCCACATACCTCCTAATCCGTATCCTGCCCTGTTAACCTGACTTTCACAGTCAGTATCTGCCAGATTGTTTTGTCGCCTGCATGAGGTTCATTTCAAGCGCTTGTGTGCACCTCTTGCCAAACCCATGACCCTGTGCCAACCTTGCCCTTATTGGGCTGTTATCAGCTTCTGACTCTGATCACAACCAGGACTGTCTCTGCCTGTCACCAGCCTGTTGAGCCTTCTTCTGCCTTTTCAAGCCTGCAACCTGCCTGTTCTGCTTACATCTCCAGTCCAGTTAATCATATCCACATCCTTCCATAAAACTTGGCTGAATTATTGGGTTCTTTGACTATTTTTTTACATAAACAGTCACACATCCCCATACTCATAGGTATTGCTACATTTTAAAAGTTTGCAACTATTAGAAATGTGACAAATATGACAATATGAGGGACAACGTTTGTCACAAGCAAAACAAGAAAGATGGTAAAGAAGGTGCAAAAAAGAAAAATCTTCACAGCTTGAAGTTAGGAAAGTGCTTTAAACGCAGGATCATCTGAGGGTCAGTACATATACATAAAACAACCTTTATAAGCTAAACCTCAAATGGTTGTTTGAAAAGAATGCCAGAGGAAAGTCCTGTCTTTTCAATATGACACACAAAAATGTGTGGAGTTAATTCCAACATGAACCCTGTCATTTAGTAAAATATGACAAAGACTGAGGCTTTCTGCAACAAACCCTCCAGGTGGAGTTAGTGTAAGAGACAAAAAAATAAAATAAAAATGTGAAAGAAGCACTTCACGCTGGAGGAGAATCTCTATTGTTGTGGGCCTCATTCTAAAATAAAAGCCAGATGAATGTTCAAGTTTATCTTGCAAAATCACACAGTAAAAATGATAATAGGAGAAAAAAATGTAACAAACAGTGGCATCTTTAAGTAACAAAGAATTCAATAAACTTTTATTCGTACATATCTCTATCATTGAAGCTTACGAGTCTTATGGTTTAAAAAAATTCTGAAATACAGAATTTAAGTATTTAACTTTTATATCTACCTTAACTTCTAAATAAAACTGATTATAATTTTAGTAAAAGCGACTGCAGATGCAGCAAGACTTCCATCTAAACAAAACTGGAACAAAATGTGGTATAAACCACTAAATACTCACATAAGTAAGATATGATGAGTCAAAAGTAAGCACATGTCTTCCAGAGGTCTAATTTGGATATTGTTGAGAAATGAGTTTGCTGGAACCTACATGACTTTGCAGGATTGTACATGAATGTCAACAAATTTACTGTGCCCACTCATATCCTGTTTAAGACCATGGCTCTGTTTTTGGGTGAGTTTGTTTTCAGGTTTTAGAAAATGTAAAGTAAACTTACGTGTGCATCGGTTGTGGCCTTCTGGGTTCCTCATGCCAAAGTAACCCACCGGACAGGAGGGGAGGCAAACTCCTATCTGACGGATGTCATTGCGCTCCAAGAAGATGAAGAGCTTTGGATTGCATTTAATGCAGCCATTGTACTCAGAGCATTTGTCACAGCCTTTGGGGCAGGATGGTGGTCCCTCGGTGCTAACTGTAGAAACATCAGGATAAACACAAAGGAAGGAGCAGGCAGAATGAGCTTGCAGAAAGTAACAGTGTGTACCTCTGATAAAGTTTTAAGAGGAAATAAAAATATGGTATCTATCCACAATGGTTTATGAGATCACTGAGCTTCGGTGATATTGTTTTAGTCTCCACTGATCACCATAATAATACAAGCATTTAGAAGGTCTAGGGTGGAAGATACTATCTAGAGGTTTATTTAAGTAAGATTACGATTTAGTTATGGAGAATATATTTACACTTAAGCACAACCACAAAAAAACTACAAGAAAATAAGTTTTTATGTAGATTTACTATTTTATGTACTTATTTAGAGCAAGGAAATTTTAAAAATGACAATTAGTTTTCATTAGTGAATATTATGAATCAACATAATCTGAGCAGAACTCAGATGACCCCAAAACCACGAAGGTTAATCAAGCTGAACAAAACTATGCTTTTAAGCTGGTACGAATGTTTAATTTCCTGTTTATTTTCACTTGGCCCAAAATGAATGTTGCCAAATTTTTACTTATTCCTGCAGTGTTCCCCAGTGCTGCTCGGCCAATTTACTTAAGGTGTATAGAATATAGGTATTAGTTTTAAATGGATCATTTAATTGTAAATGAAAAAAATAAATATATAAAAAAAATACTGCAAACAGACATAGTTAAAGTATCTCTGGTTACTTTAACAGATGCATGTGTGACTACAAGCTGTTAGGGTTAATTAAATGATTTAAAGCAAAATAAGAAAGCAAATGGAAATTTGATCTGCTAATTGTGTTTAAGGTGAACTTGACTGATGTTATACAAAACTCTGAACTGTAGTTTAGAAATAAAGAATACAAAAAGCATGGCCTAAAATAGCCAATTGCCCCTGAATAAGGCAAGTATATTTTCAATCGCTCATATCTGTGAAAAATAATTCAGTGTTCTACATGAAAAAAGACATGGAAAGATAGGTAATTCAAGGTAATTGATTAATTAATAAACACAGATAATTAAAGAGAGAAAGAAGAATAATTAAAATGATGAGATGATAAAATGACTGATAAGAAAAATAAAGCAAAATTGTACGACAGACAAATAATATTTAGATTGCACGGCCAAAGGCCACTCTAAGCAAATAAACGTTATAACTCAATTTGAAGCAACCCTCGGTGTCTGTGTTTTTACGGTTTTCTGGGAGTTTGTCCCAGATTAGTAAAATAAACGCTAAAAGCTGCTTCTCTGTGTTGGGTTCTGGGTCTGGGTATGCAGAGTAGACTTGATCCAGAAAACCTGAGAGGTCTGTGCGGTTGATCCATGCACAACAGATCTGTAATGTATTTTGGTGCTAAGCCATTTAGTGATTTATAAACAAACAGAAGGATTTTAAGGTCTATTCTCTGAGATCCAGGGAGCCACTTTATAAACAGGGATATGTGCGTGTGAAGATGCAGTACATTTCCCGTTCTTCTTTCAAAATTAATCACCTCCTTTAACTCTCAAAAAAAATGCTGAAGACAAGGAACACAGAAGCAGTAACCTATATAATTTCTTGGAAATGCATGTTATAGTGCACATCCTCACTAGCAGTGTTTCATGGGAAGAAAACAGCAGTCAGCATCTGAGTTGATTTACTGTGCTGTTCTCTATCAGCTCAACGCGCACTCATAGAGCAATCAATCTGTTGTGCTGCCTCCCAAAGATAAAATGGAAGGCCAAACCCGTTAAAAGGTTTCTTCCAGGAACAGATTTCTCCATGTCTGAGGAATGGTAAGCAGAAGTAATTAGGGTCTTGTTAATCTTTGTTAGAAAATGAGTGATAAGTAAGAAGTGTTTCAAAGTAGAAATTTTCTAACATGCAGCTAAAAAACAGATATTTACAAAACATAAAAACTCTTTTTCATTCCCTGACACTGAGTTGAATGATTAAACGTAAATCTTCTTGCTTTAGGTAAGTAAGGGTTAACAAAATTAGGTTTTTATAACTTCAATAAACTGTAAAGATGGTGATATAATGACTCTATATATAATGACAAGCTCTAAGCTGTGGCTGCGTTTTAAGGTAATGCCCCAAAAGTAAAACTTCCTTGTCTGACATTTTGGAAAATAAATCAGCAAAGATATAAATTGTTTAACCAGTTGGCAGAAATGGACCGTTAAGGCATTAAGGAAAAAAAAAACTGTTACTCTCCAGTCGGGTTCATTGTTGGGATGTCATTTTCGATGCCTAAAGGTGACAAATGTATCTGACCAAGCAATTAAAAGTAAGCATTGGTTGGGTTCCAGTCATTAATATTAACTAGTTTTAGTTTAAATGTAGGAAGCTCAGACCAAAAAACAGAAACCCTTGTGAAATTGCGGCCTCTAGCTATAAAACAAGTAATTTACCAACATTGTTTGAAACGACACTTGGCATGGAAATACCACTACCCCATATGTAATATAAAAAGCTACATTACACTTTGCAAATGCACTCGGGGTCAAACATCTTAAGAGAGAAAAGGGGGATTTTTTTTTTTTTTCTTTTAAAAACTTCAGAGAGCAGACATGAGCCCGACAACCACATCATTACTATAGTATGGAGGTGACAGCATCATATTTGGTGCACTTTAAAAATAGATTGCCTCATCTGAAGATGCTAACAATGAAGTTAAACTATGGGGTAGACAAGCCTTCCAAAGAGAACCAAAGTATAAAAAAATAAAGGATAGGGGACCATGTAAAGATAAATTTGGAACATAAATAAGCAAGCTGTGAACATAAGTTTTTAAATATAACAAAAAAAAAAGAAGATTGCAGCTAAGGAGGTGGACTAAAGAAATGTGCTTTATGTGCTTTTGTGTATCAGAGTATCGGAAGAATTAAAAGGACAATGAAAGACCTTGTTAAAGAAACCAAAATAATTTGATTCAAGTCATTCAATTTAAGAGATAACTTCTGAATTTGGAGGAGGTGAAAAAAAAATTCTCTTTTTTAAATAAGTTTGCATAAAAAAACGTCGGTCAGAAAAAAAAAGTTTAAAAAGTTGTACGCTCATTTTATATAACTACATAAAATATCTGGTCTAAACTCTGATGTAAACTGGGATGCTTTCGTCTCTGTCAAAGACTTTTCCCTGAAGTACATTGAAACAATATTGTGTATTCTGTTTTGTCTTTTTTTTATTCTTCAATTTAACTTGGAAAAAAGATGATCTCTCTTCTGCTAATTTAAGAACAGAGGGTAAGGACGGTTAAAACTGAATTTGATTACTTTGAAGATTTAATATATTTAAATCAGATGTGTAAATATTTCTCTTCAACTGGCTGTGACATTCTGGACTAGACCTCCTGAATACTATTAGTCACTCCATATCTTCTGTTTTCATCAAAGTGCCACAAGATTAACTCTTACTCTCTCCCCTCCCAGTTTGCGTGCTTATATTAGCACCACATCTGTTACAGGGGCCAGTATTGGTATTATATGTATTCTGGCTTTAAGGAGATGAGGCGAGCTTGGCATCCGCTGAAAGCTAGTTGTGTGTAAAGGAAGAATTATTTCAAAGCTGACAGAAACACCAGCACAGAGAGATATGCTGCAAGTCGATCCGGGCGCCCCGTCTTTGTAGTTGCGTGAGGTCAGAAAAATGCTTACAATAATATAGGCCGTCTGATCCAAGGGAGAGCTTAGAGCTGTCAGGTACTCGTTCTGTTATGTGCCCACACAGCCAGACACAAAATGAGCAATGGCTTTGAGGGGGAATCCATCAAAAAAAGCCTCTATAAACAACTCTAATACCCATAAAAGTTTTACATAAACTGTGAGAGGCATAATCTTAAAAGAGCGAGAAAGATGAGCCATTTCGGGGGAAACTCTGAACCTAACATAACCCGCCTTGGAAAAACAAATAAAAGTGAAGAGAAAATAAACAAAATGTTATCTTTATTTTGCTCTTTAAATGTTTATAAGACATCCACCGCAATGAGTCAGACCACAGATTTGAAAAAAAACAAAACAAAAAACAAAACAGCATTGCTGCAGTGAAAGAAGGAAAACAAATAAAAGAAACCTAAAAAACAAAGTGACAACTCACCTCGTCTCTGCCTTCTCGCCTTGGAGAGCTTGAGAACATCGCTGTGACCCATGGAGCTGAGAATGATCATTGCCAGCGCCACCAGTCCCAGCTGCATAGTCCCTGCTGCCTTCCAGCCTGTGCCGGGCCCCCCCCTTGCAACCAGTTGGAACAGGTAAGGGGGGGGGGTTCCCCCTTCCTCTGTAGGGCAGGTGGATTCCTCTGTTGCAGGTACTGATGGACCTTCTTTTCAACACGTAGCGCTGCTCTCCTTCCTCTCCTGTCTGCCTGTCCCTCCCCCAGTCTCTCTCTCTGTATCTTTTACTCTACTGGCTGATATATCCAAAAGTCTGAGATGTAGAGCGTGACGTTGCTATTACACATCCGTAAAAGTCCGAAGCATAACAAGTCATCATGTCAGAGGTGGCGTAAACAGATTGGAGGCGGCGGGAAGCGAGAAGGGTTAGAGCAGAGGATGAAGAGGAGGGTGTTGGAAGCGCTTTGCAGGTCAACCCATGAAGTTTATGAGGAGTTTGGAAACAAGCTCAGAGCCTTCTGTTTTAGCCAGATTTGCTCCCCTTTGAGTGTTCTGCTTTAAAGATGGAAGGAAATAATGGTGTGCAAGCTGACAGAAGACGGGTGCAGGTTTTTTTCCCTTGTGTGGTTGCACATTTGTTTGAATCAGTGCCTAATGAGAAAAAAACAAAACAGAAAGTTTAGCATCAATTGTGAGTGTAAAATTCACACACATACACACACACAAATTACAGACAGTATAAAGGCCTTTTTTTAGGAAATAAATCTGGATTTGGGGGGATTTTAAATAAAATGGAAGGAAAAGTAAAACAATGCAGTGTATTACAAAGATGGTCATACCTACCGGCATTTTTTCATGGAACAAAATAAAACCTACTTTTATGTGACTGTTTCTGATGGATCTCCTCAGGGTAACTTATAATTTAAGGGATATAGGGTTATAAGATTTTGTCTTTTTTCATTTATTTGTTTATTTTTTTTTTTTACATAAATGCACAAAATTGCCATTCTTTGCTAAAAGTCGTGCATGGGACATAAACATGTGAAAGAAGGTGCTCTGGTTAGGATAAGACCAACACTTTACAATTTACCACTATTTTATTTTGGTCTATCATACATAATTCCATTTAAAAAAGACTTATTTGTGGATATTGTGTAACAATATATGAAAAAAGTCCAAAAGACAAACATTTTTGCAAATTACTTATTCAGAACATAGATGAAAGCTTCTAGCTTGCATGTTGCCAGCAAGAACGACTAAAGTTTACTCATTAGCATAGTTTTCTCTTTTTAAACTACAAGAAAGGAGTCTTGTTAAAACTGAGTTCTTTACAGAGATTTATTGGCTACTTCTTGGACGTGATGAAGCCTTGCCTAAAATCTTGAACTGAAAGATTTGAGAACTTACAGCACCTAGCTACATAATGACCCCCAGTTCAGTGCTTATGAAATGAAAACCAGGGATTTAAACCCAGTGCTGCTTTTGCAAGGCTAAATACTCAAACAGATACAATGCTTTTTGAAAGTAATCATATATCTTGCATTTTTCTTGCTTCTTTATCACAGGTCAACAAAAACCATTGATATATTTTGTCTGAATTTCATGTGATACACCAATTCAGTCATAGGTCACTCAATTAATGAATAGAGACCAATGCTGTGTCATTTAATCTGAGTATAATGTAGAATAAATGCAGCTGCTTGATGGAGGTTTAAAATGTTTGTCAGCAAGGTTTAAACATTTGTCCTGTTGCTCTTAAATCTCGAAGGAACATTGTATAACTCCATACTCACTAAACAGTGACTGTATCTAAACTCAACAGCTGGGCAAGAATAGCATAAATCATAGAAGCAGCCAAGAGGTCCCTTGTAACTCTGGATGAGCTGTAAAGATCCTAAGTTAAGATATGTGAATCTAGAGAGAGAATAACTATAAATTGTACATTCCACAAATCTGATTTTTAAGGAAAAAATGGTAAAAAGCCTATTGTGTAGAGTTTGTGAAAAGCTTTCTAGGAGGCAAAATAAACATGGAAGAAAGTGGTCTCCAAATGTAACCAAAGCTCGACTTTTTGTAAAGTGTTATGCGTAATAAAAAACGAACAATGTACATTCCTCTGAATATGCCAGTCATAATGTACAAAGTCCAGATCAGAGTTTTCATACGTTTTGGCAAGAACTGAACAGTATCATCCCGGAGACACTGGTCTGACTAAAGTTATACAATTTTTGAAGAAAAATGCACACATTTTTAAAGTTTTAGTGTGCAAAGCTAGCAGAGAGAAGGACAACAGATTTTGCTGCAAAACGTAGTTCTACAAATTACTTAACACATACTTTTCAGATTTTTTATTTGCACAAAAGTTTTAAAACTTTTATATCATTTCCTTCCCACAGTATAAGTATCTACTTGTCTATGGTTTTCAACCATAATTCTAAGGGAAAGTTCTAAAAGTTTTAAATTGAAACATGAAAGCTAAAACCATTAGCAAGGGATCGTGTGTCTATATTCTAGAAAACAGACATTGGTTTCATTATTCTGAGATAAAAATGCCACAAAATGAGAAAATATTTATGTTCTATCATAGAATATATCAATATTGTTCCTTATTTTTGCAAAGTAGAAGGTACTTAAATCATGTTATTCTGAAACATTTAGCCAGTGACAATAAATCCTGAACAAATTTAACAAAGATGTTCAGTTTGGCCCAAAACTGCAACCATTAGGATGACTGGCTTAATGAAACGATCCATCATGCAACAGAGAAACCAAATCCCACAAACACTTTGAATTTAAAACACTTCAAGCTGCACTTGGCCCCAGATCAGTAACACAAGCGTGTTTATCTTGAGGAGATAGAGTTTGGTCCCCAGAAGGTGTAACAAGAATATCGGAAACTTAAAAGGATTTCGTCATATTTGGTACTGAGATCTTTTTTGAGATAGTACCATGCAGTGCCTGCATTTCCAGCTCCTGTGTGAAGAGGACACACAGAATATATTTGTATCTGAACAAAGAGCGGTCCTCCCTTGCAGCTCAATAAAGAAAAATAGGACCATATTTGGCCGCTGGAATAGCTTGTGGCTCTGAATCACACTGAGGACAATACCACTTGGTGTGTCTAAACGTTGCAGCAAGTAACATTACTTTTGAGTTGAAGTGCAAGCTGCACACTCAGGCAAAATCTCATGAGAATATCCCAAAATGTTAGGTTTAACATCAAAAAATCTCATTTATTAATTTCCCAAAAATGTTTAATTCTGGGGCCTTTTTTCCTGTGAACCTATTTAGAATAAACAGCTATGCTTTTCTTTACTGATCATTTCATTCTTAGACAAATTCTAATTCAGATAATGGGAAAGTCTTTTGATGAGTCAGAGTTAAATTCTCCAACACTCACTCAAAATATAGGTCAACATTTTTTACACTTTCAATATCAGTAGAAAGAATATGACAGAATATGTAATATTAATATAGGGATCAGAAGTATATTTGTAATTATTTACAACAAAAATAGCTTTTCTTTTTTCCAAACGTCTCGTAACAAACAGTTCCCTGGGAATATGTGGCTTTCTGTAGGCCGCTTAAAGTTTTCTCCATCTTTGCTCACTCATCCATTAAACTTCATCTTACCTCTCTCAGCAGAGCTCAGTCAGCTCATTAAATAGTCAGGAGATGAAATTGCCTCCTTTGTAAGCCCTAAGTTTGATAAATCAATTATTCAGATACTGTAAAGGAGCTGCCACTCTGGGAATTTATTGAACCCGCAAAGGTGCCCCAACTATTAGCCTAGAGTTGCAAATGTCTGATGAACTTTATTTCTGTAATTGAACCTACTGGCACATCTGATAAAAATATATATATCCATATGATGCATATCACATTCCTGCAACATAATATCCTAAAAGCAAATAAAACACTAGAAAACAATATATAAATAATTTTTAAGTTTTAAACAGCAAAAGAAAAAGAAGGAAAACAATTCAAATAAGCAATATGTGAAACATAAAAAATAAATGCACATTGAAATATCCTTATATCCAGGGTGCGATTTGCCGGGGGGGATGGGGGGGATTTACCCCCCCTCTGGGTGTGATGTCCCCCCCTCTGGT
>JAUZNJ010079517.1:0-24245 GCA_034780135.1 Jordanella pulchra
ATCTCCTCAGATGAGCTGATCGCCCTCAGGTGTGCAGAGGGCTTCAGCCCAGGAGACCCACGGCGCACTCTGCTGGAGGAAAGATGGAGCGGCAGGCTCCGGATCCCAACAGGAAGGAAGGATTTCACAGAGGAGGAAAAGGCTAAAATCAAACCTTAAAATATCAGCCCACCAATCTGCAGTTCAAAATGTGGGTTACTCACAATGGTAACAGAAATAAGCTGAATCTGACAAAAGTAATAATAAGAATAAATTCTATGAAAATAAACAAATAAAAGTCAGACACTGCTTTTCATTCAAGCTTCAACAGAATGGTTAAAAAAATAAACTACTGAAACAAGACTGGACAAAAATGATCGTACCCTTAGCTTAATATTTTTTTGCACAACCTTTTGAGTAATTTTGCTGTTATCAAACGATTCCTATAACTGTCAGTGAGAATGCTGCACCTTTCAGCAGCTATTTCAGTCCACTTCTCATAGGCAAACTGCTCCAGTTGTCTCAGATTCGAAGGGTGCTTTTTCCAGACGGCATGTCTCAGCCCCTTCCAAAGATGCTCATTAGGATTCAGGTCAGGACTCATGGAAGGCCACTTCAGTAGAGTTTAACAATTTCCTATTAGCCATTTTTGGGTGTGTTTGTCTTCAAGCTGTATGTTTTGGGTCATTATCCTGTTTAAGACTTATGAATTATAAATGACACCAAACCGTCTGACACTGGGAAGCACAATTGTCTCCTGAATCCCTTGATAGTCTTTAAACTGCATGGTACCCTGCAGAGATGCAAGACACCCTGTGCCAGAAAGAGCAAAGCAGTCCCAGAACATAACAGAACCTCCTCCATGTTTAATATTACAGACAGTGTTCTTTTCCTGATATGCTTTGTTTTTCCCCGTCCATGAATAGAGCTGAGATAACTTGGCAAAAAGTTCTTTTTTGTCTCATCTGTCCATAGGATATTCTCCCAGAAGCTTTGTGGCTTGTCAACATGTAGTTGGCGAATTTCAAACTGGCTTTTTTATAATTTGTTTCCAACATTTGTTTCTGTCATGTTGGGTTTTAAGCTTCTTGCCCACATGCAGAACACCAAGACCGGAGAGCGAGAATCAGTAAACGGGATTTATTAATATAACAATGAACAAAATAGAAATGCATTGAAGGCCGGTCCTGGGTACCCGGCTGGGACTGGAAACGACTGTCACTGAGGGGGGAGAGCAGAGTGGTGAGTTCAGGTGGAGTGGGAAACTGGAGACGCTGAAGCGGATAAGGTTGTTCTTACTTTTGGGTGGTTGGTTCAGAGTTTTGGAGGGTAAGTGGGGTCCGAGTCTCTTTTGTGGGTCCAGGAGCAATGGAGGAGTGCGGCGGGGAACGGATAGGTCGGCTCAGGTTCAACGGAGACACAGAGGAGTGATTCGGCTGCCAGTCGTGGGAACCAGGAGATACTTGCTGAAAACGGAGAGGTGAGTCTTGGAACTCGGGCAACCAGTGGGGTAATTTCCACGGCGTCACTAGGAGAGCACAGGAAACAAGATGACTGCCAGTGTCTGTCCAGTGGATCCAGGTTTTCCAAAGGCAGCAGGTAAACAGAGAATCAAAATCACTAGGAGGCACAAAACAACAAGGAGGAACTCAGAGACAATCTCTGGAGGCTCAGCGAAACACTCGGCAAACACTCGGCTCCGAGGGACTGGCGGCTTACTCCTCTTGTAAACCGGCTGATGAGGCTTGATGGGACGCAGCTGTGCCGTTGGAAACCACACCGCACTCCATCCAGGACCTGGCGCCATCTGGTGGTGGAAGAGGGACAAGGCGCACAGGAAAAAAAAACCCACTAAAAAAAACAGAAAAACCCCGTATCATGACAGTTTCCTCCTTTGTGGTCTCCCATTAAGACCACCATGGCTCAAACAACAACAGATGGTGTGATCTGACACTGATTTTCGTTGAGCTTGAAAATCACCTTTAAGGTCTTTAGAAAGTTCTTTTGGGCTGTTTTATTACCATTAATATTATCGACCTCTTTGATTTTCCATTACTTTTTCCTCATGCAGCCATTTCTAGGGAGGTTGGCTACAGTCCCATAAATCTTAAATTTCTGAATAAACTGTGCACCTGAAGTCACAGGAACATCAAGCTGCTTGGAAATGGTTCTATAGCCTTTACCTTTAACATGTCTGTCTGTAATTTTCTTTCAGATCTCCTGAGATAACTCTCAACTCACTTTTACTGGTGCATGTTGAGTGTGGTACAAACCATGTCATTAAACAGGCCAGTGACTACCTGTTGTCCTATATATTGGCCCTCTGATTACAGGATTGTAGACAGTTGTGATGCTAATTAGTGGAAGCACCTTGATTTAAAATGTCCCCTTTCATATAATTTCAAGGTGTCCTATATTTTTTGCCCAGGCCTGTTTGATGAGTTTATTTTTTAAAATGAATCTGTTGAAACATGGCTGGAAATCAAAGTCTGATTTTCATAGAATTCTTATTTGTTATTACTTTTGTCATATTTAATTTTTTTCTATGACCATTTAGGGTTTTTTCTTTTATTAAAAAAAGAGTAACAAGACTTTTGTCTGTCTGTGTTTAACATTGCACTATTTGTTGTCTGATTCTTCATGATACTGTTTAGGGAAAAACATGCAAGTACTGTATTTACCATTAATACTGAGCATGCTTATTAAAATGCACTAATGTTTTATTTTGTAGTGAATTATAACTTTATAATCATTATCATCCCAGAATCTACAGTCTTTGAGGACTTTATCAGCACTTTAATTAAACTGTAGCATTTTATAGTATTGCTGATGCACAAAATATTTATTGTAATGATAAATAATTGTTACACAGACACTAATGGTCAAATTTTTATTTTAATTTCTAAATTTAATTTAAATTATTATACGTACCCCAGACTGAATCAAAATGTCACACAAGTAATGTTTAACAAAATAATTAATTGATGTAGTTTTCACAATTAACTTCGTATTTTAAATATTTTATTCTTTTTTTACAAAATGCACACCTAACACAATGCGTTGTTAATGTAAAAGTTTAAAAGCATCTCATTCTAAAATAATTGTATTTTTTATTATGTTTGCAGTGATGGCATGGATTGTTTGGTTCTGTTAACATTCCCACAATTTAACTCTCTTTTTGTTTTGTTTTTGTTTGAGTTGCTACCTCAACATATTCTATCTACAGCCTTTTCATTTTCTGACGGACCTCTGCTTAATTACCACTTCTTCACAGCTTGTTTGGCTTCAGCAAAATGCTGACTGAATCAGCTTGGATTTAAGTCGACTAAGCTGAACAAGAATTGAATTTGGAAACCCATCCGCACAGTTTACAAGATGAAACAGAGTGATCTGCTGCAATACCTGTTGTAAACCCACAGCAACCAGTTAATGCACTCTGCAGTTTAGCTGATTGTGCAGGTCAGTGAAAAAGGGTATCCCTGTATAAAGATAGGAGAAATATAAAGAGGCTAATTAGGCAAGCTGTCACACCATTTTGAATAATTATGCAGCTTACCCATTATAGTGCTAATTTATATTTTTATTTGAATAGAAAAGCAGTGATGCTATGTCCAGATTATATGATTAATAAACAATTAATTACCCAACTGCTCTCATTGTTTTTTTTTTTATTGCTAGTATTGCTCCTTAAAAAAATTACCTCTCTTTCAGCTGGGCTTCTAGCTAAAGTATACCTTTATTTTATGTTGTGATGAGAGGGCAAAAATATATCTACATAACAGGATAATTTCTCACAATCAATACATCCACACAATATAAGATTTAGAATTAAATGTTATCAGCTGCTGAATGCTTCGGGTTCAGCAAATGAAATGTGTCATTGACTGAGAGAAATTAAAGCTGGGACATGTTGTCAAACCAAACTTGATCTTGTCATAACAGCCTGCATGAGAAGCAGACAGTACTCTGACTCTTCCTCGTAAAAAGCTGTGAAAGCTCTGTGATTTGACACTAAATTAGAAATGTGCCTAAATAAACGGAAATCACTTAAAGTATTTGCAGTGAGGACAGTGTCAGATACTTGAGTGAACTCAAACCCATTTTTGGCCCTAAAGAAAAATATCTTTAAGCTTCTGCTTGCATCTTCAAGCAAACATGCACATACTGTGCTATTTTTTATGGATTTAGCTGCATGGATTTTAATGGATTTGGGTTGAGGAAGCGCACCGACATAATCACTTAAACTGCCCTCATGTTTAATATGACTGCTCGCATTATATTTTCCCTCAACACGGATTCTTTTATCCCAGAAAAAGGAGCTCAGTCAACTGAGTTGAAAACAGGATATGAATAGAGTAATGAAATTAAAGGTTACGCAAACATGAAAAGCGAGAGATGAGTTTTCAGGAAAAAAAAAAAAACCCTCAACAGTTTCTTTCTTTCATGGATGATCTTACTAAAACTCCTTTAAATGTTTACACTTGACAAACACATGTCAGTATTTTACAGGACTTCTATGTGATCAACTAACATAAACTAATTATAAAGTGGAAAAAAAGACATATATTAGCATGTTTTTTTTAGCCACCTCTGCCATTGCATGAAATGTACGTACATGCTATGAACTGATCCATTCGTTTTAGCTCTTGTTGTTTTTTTAGTCCTTACTCCTCTAGATGGTGATCCTCTACCCCTGCTCCAAGTTTTCTGTTGCCTTTTCTGCTGCCTTTAACCAAATATTATAGTGCAGGTTTTTTATTTTAACGTATGTGCCATTAATGTCTAAAACATATCAGTTTACTATACTGTCTGCTCAATCATAAAGGTGGTCTGATGTAAATGTTGTCATCTGTAGAGGCAACCAAGTTTTCCCACATGTATGATCTGATCATCCAGAGGTTTGTGACCACACTTGTCTTGATGAAACAATGAGAGTGAAAGCCAAAAGGGAACTCTAAGCACAAGGCAGATAGAACAAAATAGAGAGTCAGATCATGAGCAGGGGATCGCAAAGCAATAATAAGGCTTGTTTTAATAAAAAACTAGGATGATATATGTGCTGTTTTCCAGCTGTGGATAATTTATTTAAAAGGTCTTATACCATGCTATTTTAAGCCTTTAAAAGTCAAGGCTAAGCATATATATGATGTCTTTGTATAATGTCTTTGGCTCTAAAAAGTATACATTTGTTTTGAAATATTAGCAGTTTGCTGGTGCTAATTTTACCACCCGGAGAGAAAAATGTATGTCTTCACTCTGATAATACCTCTCCCCTAATGGGTGCTGCCCTTTTTTATAACGTTACCCGTGTGCCGCTGCAGTGAGGTTTCACGCCAATTCTGGCAAGTAGTAGTAGTCAGACTAAACAAATTTTCTTGGCTTAAACATTAGCTAAAAAACATAAAGACTTACTGTGCATTAGGTGCTTAAAAGGAACTACTTCATTTAAACTTTGACTAGAAACAAACACAGTCTGCCTCATATCACTGCACTCTGATTGGTGAAAGAGGGTGAATTGTCTACTGGGCACACAAAGAATGCCCTTGATGGCCCCTGTGTCACTGTTCAACATAACACAACGATCACAAGAAGAGGCAACTGCTCATAAAGATGTCCAGATCCGATATTAATATCGGATAACGGTCCAATATTAGTCAAAAATCTAATATCGGATTTATCAGCCCCCAAATCTACAATCTCTGATATTTTCATGTTGCTAGAAACAGCATCTTTCTTTTAAGTTTCTGTAACTTACTGGTTAATTTTACACAGATCTGTTGTTTTTATACATTTTGTTGTCTCTGTTATACTCATTTACTTGATCAGCAACCAGTAATATTACTTGATTGAGTCTTTTCTAACATTGTACAGTTTAAAATAAATAATAAAAGCTGGTGTGATTCATGCTAATATCATAGCGGGTTAATATCGGCCAATTCTCAAAGCTGTAATATTGCCATCAGAAATGAAAAGTTTGCATCGGGGCACCACTAGCTGCTCAGGGAGCACAATTCATGAGGGTCAGTCAGACAAAATAACACTTTATGCAGGATTTTTAAGTAGGAACAGTCAGGAGGGCAATGATATAAAAGCTGTATTATTAATGTGATGATAAATCATTTTTTTCAGTACTTATCTATTCCTCATTGTGGATTGAGACCCTGTAGTGCAGCTATATAATGGAACATAGATGTTCAGGTGAGCTAAAACAAAGTTTAAATAAAAATGTGTGCCTGTCCACAAGGTCCAGGTAGCTAACATATCCAGACACACTGATGTTTCCCATCTCCTTACTTCTTAGCAGCCTCCTGTCCTGGCTATGGAAAAGAATCCCCTTACCATTACGCTGCCGCCACCATGTAGTTCTAGTATATAGGATGATGATGATAATCAGGATTTGCATTCTGCATGTAGGTTGAAATATTTAATTTTTTCTCATCATGCTTCGTGTGTTCCTTATTTGGCTGGAATTCCTAACAACTTGTCACCAAAGTCTTCTTGCTGCCTTTCAACGTATATATGAACTAGATTGTCTAGTTGGGTGACTTCTGAAGGCAATTTCTTGTACTAGATTTTGTTTAGGAATATTACATTGAGCTGGCAAAATATAAATATTTGGTACTCTATAGGTTTTATTCATTGAAACAATGACAGTTATACACTTATTTTAAGTGTATCTGATAAAACCGCAAAGAGAAAGATGAAAAACTTTTCCAAGACATTGTATTATGATTTAAAAAAAATGTCTTTGAGAACAAAAGTCAAATCTGTGTCTATGTAAGAGTTTAACAGCTTTTGGGTTACAAATACTGTCAGCTAAATGATGCCAACAACTGATAACATCGGCTTTTCCACTTGTGTGGTGCCTTGATCAGCTCTGACGGAATGTTTTATTCCCTGCCAGGCGCAAATCTCTATCTGGGATTTGTAAGGCACGGCTTTAAAAACAATCCTGCCATATAGCTGTACATTTTCACTCTTATGAACAACATTAGATTTCTCTCTTGAGTTTTTATTATTGCGTCGGCTGCACTTTCATATTACTGGCTCAGCATGGTTAAGATATTTCCCTCCATTACTTTGAGCCTGTTTGCAAAACAGGAAAAAAAATAGTTGTTTTTGTCATATGTTATTTTTTTCTTAATCCTCCTTAATTTTGATCTCTAGTGCAAAAAATAAACCGCTAAATATCATGAAATATCTCACAATGGCCTTTGAAAATAGAGGACAACTAATTTCCTTTCATTCAAATATTGTTTTGGTTTTAGTTCCTTGGCATCAAGGATTACAACCATGCTTTTAAACTGTTAGATTCCTGCTGCTTTTTAATATCATCTGTGATCTATTTGTGTCCTAAGCTTCTAATAGCTGAGGGGAATTAGCACAGTGGGGGTGGTGCTCGGATAATGGATTGGTTCTTTAATGTTTCAGCCCCCAAAAAAGAGGTTGAAATGAGAATTTGTTTTTTATCCCATTCCTATATTTACTACTTGTCTCACCTCTATTTTATGATAGTATTTGTTGAATTAGTAGTAAAAAATGCTTGCTTTATTTTGCCTGGGCAACGTGAGATTATGGTAAACCAGTTTGGGATTTCAGAAGAAAACTTTAAGGGAAAGTGCAAGCTCAACTTTAGAAACTGAGCCACGGGGGTTGAATGATTCTTTAGAAGTTATAAAAAACTAATTGTATATTTTTCCACGCATACTGCACTTAAATAGTTATGATAACCTACTAAGCTGAATTGAACTCACAGTTTCTGTGCAAATTTCATGTTCAAGTTTATGTCAAATGTGAAAGATGCCAAATTTGTGCTGGTCCTTTAAAGATGCATTTAGCCATTTTTCTCTAAGTGGAAACCTAAATCTTGATTATAACTTAGTTGTAACTGGGTGCAAAAGTTTCTTTTCATTATTTGTTTTCCTTTAGTTTCTATATGGCCGGACAAATATAAATATGCATTTCTTTTTACTATTGGTTGAATATAAGCCTTCGATGAACTTCACACACGATGTGTGTGTGTGTGTGTGTGTGTGTGTGTGCGTGGGTGGGTGTGTGTGTGTGTTTATGTGTGTGTTTAAAGGAACTATTAAAGTTTAACTAAATGCTTTTCGTTATCAAATAATGAATTCATCTAAAGTTAATTGATCTTATTTATTGACTGCTACAAAGGAAAACAGAAGTTTCCTCTTGTATCAAGAGGATCTTTCAATTAATTTAATGGCATAAATTTATATTATTTCAACAATACGCTAGATTAAAAAAAGTGGTGCCTAATGTATTTTAGGAATCTATTGTGACAGCCAGTAAATATTGACTGAATAAACAAAAAAACATATTTTACACATTGAACTAGAGATATTCAGAAAATATAATAAAACAGGAACCTAGGTTACTAAACAAAAAAAGATAAGTAAAATTTGTGAAACACTTCTGATTTCCAGTATACAGAGATGTAAAACTGTCATTCAAAGACAGGGTTGGCCCTCTGACATACTCTCAGACCACTTTGTTTAAATGAAGTGGATGCTAATTGCCATAACTCTGTTTTTTGTGTAATCCAGCATTCTGGGCTGGAATAGACTTTGTCCTGCGAGCAGTGCAGTTTTATGTACAAACAAACAGCATAAAGTAAATTCGGCATCCCTGTCACCATAAACAATCCTGGACCAGACTCTGAATTGATCTTTTTCTCTGTTTTATCATTGCTCCACCCCTGCTAAATAAAAATTAACGTAAAAAATAAAACTAAAAAAACATGCAGTTATACTAAAAATAAGAAAGAAATTATATTATTATTTGTAAGCAGTTACTATCAGATAGCAGATGCTATGCAAATTTTTATCTAATAAACCATCCATCCATCCATCTTCTCCCGCTTATTCCATCAGGGTGATGGTGGGACCGGTGCCTATCTCTGGCACTCTATGGGCGTAAGTTGGGGTACACCCTGGATAGGTTGCAGGGAAATACATAAACACACAGAGAGATACAACCAAACAAATTCACTCCTTAGGAAATTTTATAGTAGATGCCAATTACCCTAACAGTCATGTTTTTTGACCCATGCGTGCACAGGGAGAACAATTTTAAATTCCAAGCAGAAAAACTCTGGGTCAGTAATCGAAACCCAGAACCTTCTTGCTTCAAGGCAACAGTCCTACAAACTGCATTACCGTTCCATTAAAACATTTGATCGATAATTGATCATAAACTGATCATTTGTTTACTTGCATATTTTTTGAATATTCAGTAGCAGTGTGGTTGGTGCTTTGAGAAGGACGTTCAGGAAGGCTGATTTTTCTCTATTGCAGAATGAGTATAATGTATGTTTTGAATAGCAGACATGCTAAGGTATCCAGTTTTATCAAAGTCAACAGTGTGACCCGAATTGATTTAGGGGTCTACAACCTAAATCCAAGGGCTCTTTAGAACTGGCAATTTAGGGAGCTTCCTTTTTGAATCCTAGAATAGTCATTTCCATAAATCCGCTGCAACTAGAGTTTTGCTCAGTTTTTCTAAAGACGTTTTGTCTCCTATCCAGGAGTCTTTGTCAATACCATTGGCTCGCACCACATCTAAGATCAAAATTTGATGAATCGATGACACTGTAAAGTATGGACACTCAAGTAGTAAATGGGTGGAAAAAAATCTAGATTTTTCCAAAAAAGTAATCTTTACAGACAAAAAACATCATTAATCAATAAAATTGATGGGGAGGACCAAGGCAGTCCCTGACCATGTGAGAGACATAGTCCCTCTATTGTGTCCTGAGCCTCCATCCGGTGGGATGTTCCTTGAAGGCCTCCCACAGAAATTGTCTCGGGGGAATCCGGAAAATATGTCAGCTCTACTCTGTGCCTCTCCCAGTTGGCTGAGTTCTTCACCCTATCTCTAAAGGAGTGCTCAGCAGCACAAAATGGGTCCGCCACCTACGGGGAGAATAATCAAGGACCACTTCTGAGAGCATTGGGCAGCAGTCAGAGCCTGAGCCTTGGGCAACCTGATCCACGGAAGCATAAACTGAAAAAAACTAATATTATAAGATCAATATTTAATTGTTTTTTGTTTTTTCAGGCACTAGTGGTCTTTAGTTTTGTTGTCTTTGAAGAAAGGCAGAAACTAGAGAGAGGGGGAAGAGTTGTGGCATAGGTCAACAGGCCAGGACTCAAAACCATAACAGCCTAACCCTGGACAAGGGCCCCCGTCCATGGATTGTGTGCTCGAACTGCATACTTGAAATTATTGAAATCAATTAAAGTGAAACTAATATACAAACATCTCCCCCCTTTTATTCTTTCCTTGTTGCATCTCATATAGCAAAGGCAGAGAAGCAATGGAAAGATGCAATCACTCAGTGGATATGAGATGAGATTTTTTTTAAATCTCTTCCTAACAATGAAGACATTATCAAGGGCAATCAGTCTGCTAATTCTGCATTAGTTAGTGATGAACTCTAAAAAGCACCAACAAGTTAATGGATGTTTTATTTATTTATTTTTTTCCTCTTCAGGGTGGGAATGGGGTTTAAATTGTGTTCTTTCATTAGGTTACGCATGGCTGAAGATGGAAAGAAGTAACTGACAGGAAACAGCTTGGGCACATTCACAGCATCCTCAATAGTCTCCAGGGACCAAACAATTCTCTGTGGCAAATGCTAAAAGCTGTAATGTTGGGTGATGTTGCATAAATGTTTCAGAATCACGGTGCTTGTTATATGGGCTAGACCGAGCCTCGGCGGACCAATTTGAGCTGCCTTATAATGGCATCTCTAATGCTCCAGTCTACATGAAAATAAACAAGTCTGTAAGGCAGAAGTGAATTCTATTATTGCTCTTTTTCTCAAATAAATTGATCTTTTTATGACATACAGTCTATAAAACTTGGCAATAGCTTTTTTCCAACTGCTACAGTGCCGCAAAATAGTGAACTGTTTATTTATTTGTGCATCAGCACCGTGGAGGGAATGCTTAAAGCGATTTGATTGGCTACACCTGGTATGACTGTGAGATGCGTCTCAAAGCATGCAAGTGTTTATTTCCATGGGAGATTTTGTGTGTGTGTGTTTCTGTGTGTGATCTCTGCTTCAGCTGTGAAGTATGGCTGATTGCCTGATCCAGCAGGTTAAGGAGGGCTTTGGCTCTTGTGCTGCTGACCCATCTGGACCATGCACCGGGGTTTCGGCCGCCATCCCCGCAGTAAGGCGCGCAAAGCTAATCTCTGCTCCTTTTGCTCTGTTCAGACCTTTAGCATTACAGCTGTGACAAAGTTTTAGTGGTCAATGACCCTACATACCTTTGGTGATTTATTTTTTCTTTTTTGTGTGTCTGGCACTGAATGCTTGTGTATAATCTAGCACCAGATGTGGCTTTTGCCCTGGTGACAGCAACACAACATGTGGAGATATCACGAATACAGATGAATAGCTTGATTTCATTTTACAGTTTTATTTAGTTTATGCTGCATTTAACCTGATTTTGCTCTTGTCAAAACATCATATTTACCCTGACTTTCTACCCATCTTATCTACCCCCCCCTTCAAACACACACACACACACACACCCAAACACCCAAAAGCATGTGAATCAGTGCTCAGATCCACTTACATTACAACCCTCTCTGTGCTCTTCTCTGTGTCTCAATGTTTTCTTCTCCCTTTCTCTCCATCTACCTGCAGTCACAATGACATCCTTTTGCTAGTCTTGGACAAGGACATACAGCAAGCACATACACACTATTGCAGCCGGGATAACATTTGAGAGGCAGGATAATGTCAGCTGACCAAGGCTTTAGTGGCTCCCAGTCATCCATGGCTGCCAGCTTGACTAACATCATCTCCTATGCACAGTAATGGGACAAAGACGGCCTGCTTTTTCCTGTTGCTTTTAATAGGGCACCTCTCTGTGTGCAAGCAGTGCTGACACTGGCAGAGAGAGAATATGAGCAGTACAACATGGCATCAATGGATCTCTTTGCGGTTTTGCTGTTTGAAAGGAGATATTAGGAAAGGACATTGCATGAGGAGGACTGCAACTTATGCATAAAAGAAGTTTGCTCCAGCAAGGAATAATGTTCCAATCTATCTTAATTTAAGGCAATATTTCTAAATGAATAGTGTCTGAGGGCTAGCACAGAATACCCCGGTTATCCCCCTAAAATGTTGTGATTGGATCGTTGGCAAAGCCAACAAGAAATAGAAATAGAAGATGTGGAACCAAAAAAAAAAGTACAAATGTACAGGGCTTAACAGTACCACCTAACCAACCCACCAAATGCTGGTCATTTTTAACTGCAGTAGGGAGCTCAGCCACTCCTACTTTCCACTTTGGAGAGTTAGATTCTATTCACTATTTTAATTGTAGTTTTCTCAAACTTCATCTGAAATAATAAACATATTTTGCGAATTTTCAGACCCTTTTTTTGTTAAAGTTACTTATTAGAGCTCTGGTGTCTTATTTCTGTGATGTTGCAGACTTTGGTGACAAGACATAGTAGAAACAGTGATTGCACAGAGTTTAATGGTCTTCTTCAGCGAGGAGAGAGGAAGTGAGCCCCTTACTTAGTTGTTGCTCATGATTTGACAGTCAAACCATGAATTACCTCGGTACGACTGACTCTAAAAATATGAGATTTTGACAAACAACAGTTTGTGTTCTTGATACCTAAGATGATATTTAACTGTATATTTATTATAATGGAAAAAGAGAAGTAAGTTAATCAGTTTTTGATACAGTATTTATTGTAAATTGATCAAAGCAACAGCTCTGGACAAATGTTTTTTTTTTAATATATTGTTACTTTTTCTGTTTAGGAAATCTATGGAAGCCCTGAAATGGAAGTAAAAAAAAAATCTGGAAATCTAGAGAAGAAAAGTGTGTTTTTTATGATAATTATATTGCATATTTACTTATTATGAGTTTATTTATAGGAAAAACAAAAAACAAAATTAGAACTTTTCTTATCTAGATTTTCAATTTATTTTTTACTTGCCTTGCAGGGCTTCCAGTGCAATTTAATAATTAGAGAAACTTAATAACTACATAGCTCTAAAGCTGCTTGACTAAGTTGAAACAACAACAAAAAATTCAGTCCTTTAAAAGGAGTGAACAGAGTGTAATTATATGCGGCACTGGAAGCAAAGAGTAATATGTTCCTCTTAACTTCACCCACTGGATCAAAGGTGTAGTGCAGTTTTCTTCTTCTTTATTCAAATAAATTTCCTCGGTAATTTTACGGTAGGCCGGTGAATTCCTTTAACTGAGGTACAGTAAATCCTTGGGCTTTACATTTATAACTTTTAGTGATACTAATATGAAATCTTACAGCTGAAGTTTTTAGATGTTTCTTTTGAGATTTTATGTCCAAGATCAACACAAACCAGTACTTAATGGTTAAATGGACACCAGCTTTTATAAGGTTCTCAAACTCTTTTACAAAACAATTCTGAAAATGTTAACCTTCTTGGGGCAGTACTTTGTAGGACAAACCTCCTCAAACCACTGTTTTATAATCTAACAAAGCTTTAGGGTTGTCATCAATTTCATTTGTTGTGCTCATTGGTCTTTGTGGCGCAATTTAATCACATCTATTTTCAATAAACCTCTGAAGCATTTACAGAACATCTAGCTTTGTTGTGAGGTGGAGCAATTGGTAGCACTGTGTTTTACAGTACTTAGTTGTATCACAGTAAGGCCTTTTTTAAGTTCCTTACACAATTATGTACTAGTTTGCGTTGGGATATTACATAAAATCCAAATACAATGCAGAAAAGTTTGTGACTATTACCTTAAAAAAATGAAAATAAAGTTTAAAAGGGTATCAATATCATAGCAGTGTAGTTGTACCTTATGACTGCTGTGAAAGACTTGCTTTCCTCACCAAGAGAGCATTGCATTTTCTAGCAATGAAATTCACCAATGACATCACCAGTGCCTCTTTTCTCATCTCAATCTTTAATCTCCATTCATTTAACATCCATGTTATCCTCTTCCTCTGCACCATGCTCCTTTTTCCCAGTTTCTCAGCCTAAATGTGGAAATTATGCACCTCACTGGTTTATCCTTCTTCTTCCCTCCAGGTACTGCAGCTGTCACGGCAAACATCTCTCCTTTAACTTCACAGCGGTGTCATCCCACTCGCACACTTACCCAGCTTCACACTTACAAGAGCTTGCTTTCTCTGTCCAAGAATGAATTTATGTTGCAGCAGAAACAGTGGCGTTAGACTAAGGTTGAGCTAGTGTTCCAGAGGTGTGTTGGGAAAACAATGTTTAGGACCAAATGCTTTAATTCATATGCAAGAAATAAAAATAAAAAAAGAATAGAAAAAAATAAAAAAAAGAAATAAGAAGAGACATACTGCTTTCTCTTGTTTGTTGTTATTTAACTCCCAGTCATCCTCCCACACAGCAGGGCAGCCAGACTCTTGACACCATTCCATTTAGTCTACACTCCTGCCGGAGGATCCAACTAATAACTCACATAGCCATAGCACGAAACAATTACTTTCAAGAAGAAACAGAGGAATCAGGGGAAATGAGGGGAAGCATAACCTTGAGAGAGGATAATGTTTTTTAACATCAGCCAAAAACCCCTGTGCTGAGAGTGATGCGGCCAAAAAGAAAAAAAAATCAGAGTTTGTTAATAAATCTCTCAGCTGAACTTAAGTCGCATTACAGCACACATTCATCACTATTCAAGGCCTTTCTCCTCTGCTCACTGCAGACTGGAAAACCGGGCGATAAGAGTCTGAGAAAAAAAAAAAAAAGTATTAAATGCTTCTTCCAACAGGGACTGAATAACCTGAAGCCACCAGGGACATTTAAAGAGAATACACAGCTCTTTATATGTTATCTGCCGAACACTAGATTTTTGCATAAACTGGTAGTTTTAAGATGCAACATAAAAGTGGATACAGTTTTGCCTTCAGCAAAGGACAGAGTGCCTCTGATCAATTGATATTTAAGCTGTGATGAGATGTTTGAATAGCAAGAGAACCGATAAGCCTTAAAATGTTGATCCCTGTTTAGTTTTTGCTTTATATTCTAGAGACAAGCTGTTAAATGATGTGCATTTTCCTCTTGGATCTAAACCAAATTCACAATGATTTTTTGTGAGACAGCATTACAACATAAAGCAACATGTGACTTTATGCTTAAGCTCTTACATTCATGTAAGTGGATCATATCAGTGGTTTGTATCATAAGCGTTACAATAAAGAAAAAGCTATTTTAAAATGTGTGAAAAGGTTTTTAATGCAAATTTTAAAAGTACAAGGGCTGTATTTGTTTTAAAATTTATATAAATAATCAATATCACACTGAAAAATGCTGTAGCCTTTAACTGTTGTGGAGAAAGTGTTAATGAGTCCTGTGACTTTCTGAAGCTAAGATTAATTGATTAAGTTACAAAAAAAGGGGAGATTGAATGGTGTTGTTCAGATAAGAGCTGTGCCACTTAGATAGTACTACTTTTAACTTTTCTTTAATAAATAGTTCCTTTCCACAAAAGTAGTCTTGGAAGACAGAAGTTAATTTTAATCAAGCATATTTAGCTAGCTTTAAGCATAAGTTTGCTAAACTCAAAACAATGCACAGTTATGATGCATAGATAATCATTTTCTAGTTCTCAAAAAACTATTTTTGGACCAAGGACATTTTTATAACTTGTGGTTTAGAGAAAAGTTAAATATTACACATCTCTACAGCTTCACAGATTTTTTAAAGCCAAGAAAAAGCCGCTACAAATTTGTAATCTACATTTTATTAATCATATTCCGTTGGTGATGTAGATCCGATCTAGATCCAGCAGGTCCGAACAGACAGTACATTCCTCAAAAGGCTGTAACACATTGATCCTCTTGGCTTCAATGAACAGTTGATATGCTTCCTTTCCAGAAGCTACTTACAGCATATATGTTTCATGTGATATTATTTTTCATTTCCCTTTTCAGACATAATCACTAAATTATAGATATAACATGTCATTAATTATATATAATGTTTGTATAAGAAAAATGTATAATTTACTGGATTGTCTGAAATAAAATTGATTCATTCATTAATTTTTAAACAATCCGCTAATGCAGAAAAAAATCCATTTGAAGGTTTCTCTCTGTGACAACTTTGGTAATAAATTGTTGCTGTCAGTACAATGTCTTCATGAACAGAAAAATCTTATATTTTTACTTTCATACAGTCAATCAATTGGTCAGTGTTGTGAAGTGTTGATTTCCCTCCATATCTCTCTTTTAAAACATCATTTCATAAAGATCCCGAATGCCACGTTCAGATACCTTCAAATGTTTGTTTAGAATTTTAAATTTGCTCTCATCAGCTCAGATGCATGATGTGAAAATCTGAGCTACAATTTTGCTTCTTACATGTCAGGTGATTAAAGGAAATTTACAGCATATGGATGTTTTCCTGTGCATGTTTCAGCATGTGTGTTATGTGTTAGTGTCTTCAGAGGCTGACTGGAGAAAAACACATCTAAGAAAATGTGATTTTAGAGGATATCAGGGAATTCCTCCAACATGATGCTCCTATAAATCATCTCTTTAATCAGCCAGAAACTCCCTCCTAGAGCCCAGATGACAAACACATACACACACAACATCATAATGCAAAACAGAGGGGAAAAAAAACACCCCGCTGTAGGCTGATGGAGCATGACAGCATCACATACTGGGATAAACGAGAGGCAAACCAAAGATAAAGGTGAAGTGACTGGGAAAAGGCAACAGCATAGGAGGCATATAAAGATATGGCTGACACAGGCTGGCAGAGTAGGTGCTGAGCCAAGCAGTGCCAGCCTGGTAATTGGATCGAGTCTTTGGGGAGGAGAACAAACACTGGGGAGGGGGTGGAAGCTAAAATCTCTGTCTCCAGAGCCCATCAGCCGAAAGTGGCTACACACCATATTACACACTCATTTGGTTGATAAAATTGAAAGGACGCAAAACCCAATCCTAATCTGGGCATCTATTTAAACATAAACTGTATGAGCTGGAAAACATCTCAGTCCTGTATACATAGAAATAAAACACCTGTACACTGTGGTAGATTCTGTATTAAGAGCATCACTCCACTGATGTTCAGCCTGAATGACAGGGGCAGCGGGAGATAGAAAGAGATAGAGTTCTCCTATGGTTGTATTACAGTAATACCTTGGTTTAATGGATGTCTGCTTTGGAATAAGGCTGTACTTGGTCCAATTGAGATTTTGTGTTGAAGGGATGAGCCCACCCCCCCATAAATCCTCTCGTAGATGAGATTGGGGTTCAGAACGAAGGGAATGAGCAGACTCTAAGAAAGACAGAATGATGCTCGCAAATCCTACTGAGGATTTTGCCTGTTCGTGGATGTGTGTGTGGGTGTGGGTGTGTGTGTGTGTGTGTATGTTAAAGGGAAAGTGTTCGTGCCTTGGTGTGTGGGGGGGCTGAATCCCACATATGAGCTCTGTTAATCCCCAAGTCAGTGGAAGTGGATGTGTCACACACACCTACATAGAGGAAAAGCTAATGTTTCTTAGAATCTGCTCTTTAAAGCACGGCGATAGTCTCTCTTTCTTGCCCCTCTAGCTCTATTACTCACCATCATTTTATTTATTTTATTTTTGTAAAGTCTTGCATGCTGGTGCTTAGTCACATCAGTCTCTGCCCTATTTTTTCAGATGCAGATGGGCATAAAGGAAAATCCGGCTGAGGAAAGAATACAGATGACAGAAAGAAAACAGCTGGTCGTGTTAGAGGTCAAACCACCCGTGGTTACGCTCGAAATCATAAGATTTAGTTGAATGCTTAGAAATACTAGAAAGAAAAAAAAGGAAGTCATTTAAGGAAGGTATTTGGACTTTTTCATATTTTGACGTGTTTAATACGCCAACAGAAAATAGAGCAATGTTATTAAACTAAACTAATTCATTGTTTTGAAATGGTATTGCAAATAAAAAATGTGGGAAGCCGGGTTTGTATTGGTATTTAGTCCTGTTTACTCTGAAAATCAAGGAACATGTAAGACCAGGTAGGGAAAGAGTTGTGTTGATGTTTAAATCAAACTAAAGAGTACGATCTGACTATAAAACTACCAAGACATGACCATCCATGTCTATTCACAGGTTTGAAAAGGAGGAGATTTTTCACAAAAGTAGGTCAGCTGTGGATTCTGTCAACAGAGAACCTGTTGGTCGTTTATCCACAAATAAAGAGTTTTTATCTAAGAAGCCAAAGAGTGAATGTTAGAGAGAAAGCAGCTCCCAGATAAGAACAAAATAAACATATGGAGTGTATACAAGAATAGCAGTAAATGAGGGAAAATGTGTGCTATAAAACACTGAACTTGCGTCTTTCATGTGAAACATGGTGACAAAAGCAAGATACTTTGGTAATGTTTTCCTTTAATAAGCGGAGATAAGCTGGCCACAGTTTTTGCAAATCATGGGAGAAATCTCCTTGGTGACACTAACCTTTGACAGTTCAGTGGAGGTTCTCTTCCACCTTTAAATTTGATCATACACATAAAATCAAAGCTAAGAAGGGGGGATTTAGGTTAAACGACATTTATGTGTTCTAATGACTCAGTCAATGTTTGGCCCTAAACTCATTTGTTAATGTCAAGCAAGAATTTGAAATCTGGACTAACTGACTTTGGCTATTTCCCAATTAAAAGTTGCTTTTTTCTGTTTTTGAGATCTGTTAAATGGATTGAGAGATACCTTAATATATAGCTCAGTGAAGAATTTTTCATACAATCAGCAGTGGTATAGTAACTTAATCTTTCACATTTTCCAAATGGAATTGAAAAAAATGGTTTTAATAAGAGGTTTACTGATTGATTGTCTGGACCTACTAGTGGAATATCAATGATTCACCAATACTTAGATGTGAAGCCAATCTTTTTCACCGATCTTGTCTGACTCTGCAAAGTTCTCAAAATCCTCCTGTGTCAATGGGCTAAACTTTGCATTTATATTTGATGGGCTGTTAAATTAGTTTTAATTGCTTCACAGCTAATATTCAATGTTTTATAAGTTAAGATTGGATTAACATATATAAATTGTCTTATAACTGAAGAAAAAAAAAGGTATCAGTCAAAAAATGTGGTATGTGAGGCTTTTTAAAGATTGGTAACCAGATCAGTCCACCTCTGGTTTTAATTAGTCAAAATGTGAAATGTTTAGTAGGTATTGACACTTTTGTTAGATCTCAGTAGGAAATAGATGCAGAAAACTCAAGAGCAGGGAATGAAAGAATCTCATTGCAGAAACATACAAATTATTCAGAAATACAGATAGAAGTTGACTGATGGTCTTTTTTTTTTTGGATTCTCCTAAGGCCTACAGGAGAGGGTTCAGAGTGTGGTCGCCCACGTGTAAACAGCAGATGTCAAAAGCCGCCTGCCCACGCCACCACCCTGGGCTCCAGTGAGCTACACAGTCAAAGGGACTCATTGCGTCTCTGCTGCCCATCTGCTGCTGCTTTAGCCCCATAAGCTTAACGCCTGTAGAGACATTGGCAGTGACAGCTACCTTACGCCTTAAGGATTCAGGTGCGATTAAAACAAGTACAACCTCTATTAGGGTTTGCACTGCAGTCAGCAGCGCGACCATGAGCAGGTCCAGACACGCTCAAGCTCATTAGTTGTGCGGACTTTGTTCTGGCAGGGTCTTAATTGTTTTTCTCTTTAACTGAGCAACTTCATCAATAATCATTAAAAGGTGTTCGAGCAGGTGGGGCACGTCTTACCTTTGTCACATGCAGGACCAAACACTGATTCGCATGTCTGTGCCTCATCATTTTCTTTCAGCTGCATTAGTCAAATGCTGTTTATTTGAACATCTCAGAGGCATTGGTGTAATGATTGTGTGTTAAATAAGAATGAAACTGTACTAATCAACTGTACTGAATAAAAATTAACTGATAAGGGAAGGCTTGAAGGTAATAAGAAAGCTGCAGTTTTGAAGTTGATTTAGTTGCATCAGATGAATATACCTGTTTTTCCAGTGGTGCATCCTCTGAATTGCCTGTGCAGTACAGATGTGTCTCTCTTTGCATAAGCCAGTCCCTAACTTCCTGTTGCTGACATTTCAGCTGTGCGTTTAAGAGCTTGCTGAGTTCTAAAAAGGTTGTCATAGCAAAGTCTCAGGCAGCGTCTCTTCTTCTCTTTTAGTCACTCAAAGCTTCTCACGCTTTGCTTCTCGGCGCTTCTCCTTTTGCTGCTTTATAACCTGCTGTCAGTCATAGAGTTAATGTGTTTACCTATTCTGCTTTTATTCCTCTGTCTTAATTGCTCTACCTCACCTCTTTGTTATTCATAACATATGATTAGTATATGCATCCACCCTGCTCTTTTTAACACCCGGTAATACATGCTCACCTGACTTGCATGATAAACAATCACGTCTGGCTTGTGAGTCCTCATCAGTGTGGAATTTACCTTTAATTAGAGCCTGGTTGAGAGTAAAGCATTTGATGTGGTGTTTATTAATTCAGATTGAGACCTTCTATTTTGATATTTATCTGATTTAATGAAAACATTCAACAAAAAAGACTCTTACTTGTGTCTTTATGTTAAGATAAGGAAAATAACATTTGGTATACCATAAATTAGTTACTGCAGCGTTTTATCAACAGTAAAAAAATAATTGACTCTAGACTCCAGAGGTGTTGCTCATTTTCACTTTTAGAGGGTCACAGAGTTTTCTGTTTTTGATTTTATCAGCATTTACTACAGAGACGTGTATAGTTGTGGTATTTTTTTAATGTAACCCTTTGACATCTCAGATCTTGTTTCCAACAGATACCTGGTCAAAATAGCTGCAGCATACTCAGACTACAGAGGACACTCAATCAAGTAATAAATGAAGGAAAGATATGAATAAAGAATACTTGCAAATATTTAGCCTAGACTTCAAGGTTTTTACCAGGTCTTTAAATGAATTCAAGGATACCAAGTCTTGCTGATGAGATTCAGATCGAAAATTGTTTCAGGCAACAGGTACCAAAAAAAAACTAACAAAAGCTTTATTTTCCTATTCAGTTCTTACTTTTTAATCAAACAAGGTTTGGATTTCCATATCAATAGAGAGACTAGATAGAAAAGGATTTCTTCGAGAATAGATTTGTTCATAAAAACATAGCTGCGACAGAGGCAGCAAACCTGTAGGGATGTCTATTTACATTAGTGTACAATATGGTTTAGTGAGTAACCTTAGCCAGTGATACATCTTATCACCTTTAGCATCCATAATGTAGAGACAATAAGCAGATTGATTTGTACATAATGTATATCCATAGTCAATAAAACACCAAAGCCTAATACTGCTAGTTCTTATTTCTACTATAATATTCTAATAAGAGCTTCACTGTGTAATGACTAGTGATGAGTCTTTTAATCAGTTCAAAATACTAAAAAAAACTCAACAACAATTGCCTTTCATTCTTTTATATTTATTTTTGCTTTTACCAAGGACTCGAAAAAAAAGCTTTAATTTTCTTAAAGTTGTAGGTGAGAGTTGTCTTTCAAAAGCAGGTTGTTGATGCTCCAAAACCTCAATGAGTGGGAGGAAGTGAAGTACAGTACAACAGAATAAAAAAACGAATGCTAAATGTGGAATACTCCATCTATAGAGAGAGAAATAAATAATCATCTAATATTCAAACCATACACTACAACCTATAGATTATAACAGATCTTACTCAGAGCCATCTAGTTATATCATCTGGGATCTACCTGCAAGGTAATTTTCAAACCGTGCAAAAACGTATGTAGAACGATGCAACTTCAGCAAGACAAACACTTGAAATCAAATGAATGCATGAACCTTAGAGAAATCTAAAAGCAAGTATTTGCTCCATTCGATAAATACTCTTTATTTATGACCTTAGTAGATCAGAAATGAATAAATATAGAGATAGAAGTTATTTAAGTACCAGGGCACAAAAAGCTATGTCCACAGGTTTAAGATCATGTTTATATTCAGTCTGGTCTTTATATAAATTAGCGGTGTAAGAAATACTTGATTCTGACAAATTTTGAGATTTTTCATAAAATATTTGTATTAGTTGAAAATAACAATATCACAATATTTCATTAGACAATGTTCACATATGTAGGAAAAAATAGGCTATAGGCAAACTTCCTTTTGATTGTTTTATTTTTATGTCACTATTTAACCCCCTGCAGCTTGTTAGCAGTAGACAGAGTTAATTATTCAGCTGCTCTGCAGCAGAGCAACAAGTGTTTTTCCTGAGCTATTGTATATCGTTAGAGAAATCACACTGTGTTGTTTTTGTTTATGTTCCAGGATATATCCTGTTTCATGACACGTGTATTTGATACGTATTGTATCGCCAAATTCTTGCCAGATCACAATCCTAGTCTATATCAGTTGAGGTACATAAAAAGTATTTAATGTAGAAAGTCATCTCTAAAGACTACCACCTTTTAAAGTGTTTGTTGGTCTCTAACATACTAGAACTTTTCTCATTTTTCTCATCAGTGGTTGTATTATGTTGCATTGTTTTAGGAGTGATCTACCTTTTGTTCCCCTGTACATCCCCCCCCCAGCTCTGTCATATGTTGCTGATAGCTGCAGCATATATAAGAGGAAGCCAGCCCTGGGGCTGCCTATTTGTATGGGTCATGTGTTCTCACAGCCTGCAGAGCTGACAAAAAAGCTTTACTGCAAAACACACTGTGTGTTTGCCTCTGCGCTTACGCACAAATCACTCTCATTCATTTACTTTTCCTGTCCTGAGGAGATGTTGCAGCGCTTGGGGAAAGTTTCCCTGCCCTCCCCCGGTGCGGCTTGAGTGAATATGTCTGTGTGTGTATTTGTGTACTAAAGCCAACAAGTGAGCATGTTAAGAATAGCTGAGGGGAATGAAAATGCTCTTGGTCCTTGTCAGCATGCACGAGTTGCAAATAGACATGGCAGGGAAGCTGTTTCGGGCACTAAACTGATTGAAGGTTTGAGTTGTGAGCAAAGAAACGTATGTTTGCCAAAATAGATTAATCTCGAAAAATAGAATATGAAATGAAGTGGAAAAATAGTTTTTACAAAATAGGTGAACTTGGGAATTAGACCTGATTTGGGTTGTCGATTTTTGAAAATCATTTGAGACTAATGGACACTCATTTTATAGAAATAAAGTACATGGAGTTTCTTTGATATTGTGGCCCCCTATTTTAAGAATAACTTTCCAAATGTTGGTTGGCCATTCTTGTCTTGTGAAAAAGACAAAGCACGTGGCATTTACTAAAAATGCCCTACATCACTCTAATCCCGCTTCCTCGTCTATCTGACATTTGTGGTGTGTGTGAGTGACAGTGGATATATGTGAGCCTAAAGTAGTAATTAAATCAAAGTCCGTCGCTGTTAAACATGGGGTATCCAGGGATGACAATGCTTATTGACAAAAATCCACGTAAATGTCAACTGCCCCTTTCCCGTCCAATTTTATGTTATTAGGCAATGTTGTCCAGCTAAGAAGCTCATTTGGAGGCTGTAAAGTCACACTGAAAGCCAGTCACGCACCATGGGCTGAAAGACAAAGAAAGAAGTGGGTGCTTATTACACACTTTCTGCCTTTGCCTTAGTTTTGTTTTCCCTCTCCTTTGATGACAGCCGATGGAAAGATAATAAGGAAAAAAATGGCCACTTTATCTGATGAAAAATAACTCAAGTAATGAGTATGGTACACCCACAAATTTGTATATATTTTATCTGTTAGGCAAACTGAATGTGGCACATAATTGCAAGTTGAATGGTGAGTAAAATATAGTTTTACTCATAAAAGATTTGTGGTACAATTATGAACCTTAAATCCAATATCTCTAATGTTCTCTCAGTTGTTGTTAATTTAGCTGTTTTTTAGGCCTTTGCACAACCACATGTAGTGTTTAATGTATGCTAAGACATTTAATTTCTGGCTTTTCTGACCAAAGCAGTATCTTGCACAGGTTTTGTGTCTCCTACATGGCTTTTGACCAAACCTTCAAAGACCTTATAATTTTCTTTCAGTTACGTTATGTTTTCTTTCAATTATTAAGTGTAGCTATTTATAGATTTAGCTTAATATTCAGTAAACAGTAGATACTGTCAGTGGAAGTGTCATGTTGCGATTGTTTGGTTGATGGTGAGGCAGAGGCAGAACCAGGTTGTAGTGAAAATTAAGACGTTTGATAAGCACAGAGTCCAAAACAGAGTTACAGGAGATGTCCTCAGAACAGGCAGCACGGCAAAACAGAATCCATCTTGAATACC
>JAUZNJ010079528.1:0-24244 GCA_034780135.1 Jordanella pulchra
ATAAAAAAAATAAATAATAATAATAAATCAAACAACAAAAGTAAACAAGAGTAGAGACGACGACAACAAACAAAGGGGGTAACAGGGACATAACTCTATAAGGCTTTTTGTGTTTTTGACATTTCATTTTTGGGAATGTATAAACCTGTTTACTTACATTGTTGTTTTGCTGCTGATCTACCTTGATTCCCCTACTGTGAGGCAAAAACTGTTATTTCTCTTGTATTCCTTTCAGATGTTCTCAGAACTTTCTTTTCTCAATTTAATACAGCATTTAACAGTCTGTAAAAAGGCAGAGGCCAGTCTACAACCTGTTTGGTGTAATAACAAGCCGAATCACCATCAATGCCCTTTATGAATCCCATGCTAACAGAATATCCTCAAAGCTAAAAGCAATGAAGTATAGAGGCAGGTGCGGTTACAATAACACATTTTTGGTAAAAAGATCATGCTTGTGTTTCTTATTCATTATAAAAGAGACTTGGTAAAACACTTGGACTGCTGTCATCAAGAAGCTCCATGAAGACAATAGCAGCAACATCTCCTCCACCAGAAGCTCAATCCTTTCCTCCAGCAGAGTTAAAAATAATGTCATAGATTTGTTTTCTACAGTTTATTATTATTCTACTACTACAGTCCCACAATACACAACAACTCTTATTTCCCATGTAATAATTTTTAATCAGTAATAAATTCACACTTACATAAAACTTCCTGGTTATTTTTCACTCAGGTTTAGATTTTTTCATTAAATTTATTGCCTATATAAAAAAATATGCTAATTTTTTTGTAAAGCTCATCAAATTCGGTCATTGCAGAACTAGGCCCCATCTGTCTGCGTTTTTAAAATCGGTCTGAGGAAACCTGCACAGTAAAACTAAAAGCCAACCCAGTGTAATTATTTAAGAAGATTATATAGGCGTATAAGGAGTGAGGAATTAAAGCCTTACATTTTGAAGCCTTAATCATATATTTGGAATAAACTGGATAAAACCTTTTTTTTTCACTTCCATACTTTATGTGGTTTTTAACATTCCTAGAGTTTTATTTGATGTTTGGTGGCCTGGATTCTTTTATTTTACTTAAATGTGATTTTAAATTATCTAAGATTCATATCCAACTGTTTTTTTTTCTCACAAAAAATGTAGCTGAAAATTTAATTTAGTAAAAATGTTATCCCGCACAGCTTTTTACTGTGTGAAAATAGATCAATAGTTGTCAAAAGGAAATAATTTTTTAAAATCTGATTGGTATAGGAAAGATATTTTGTTTGTTACTGATATAATGGATTGAATTCAATTCAGTTTTTTTATATAGCATCATTTCACAACATGTCATCTCAATGCACTTTACAGAGACCATACAGTCAGACTGGTTTGGAAAGCCAGTTCATTGCATCCATTCATTGACTTGGAAGACATGCTCTTCCTGGATAAGATCGCAGCAATGATTTTTCTGCTTACATTTTGTCATTGACTCGTCAGCAGTCCCTAAGACCAAGCATGCATGTAGCGACAGGAAGAAACCTCCAGCAGATCTATAAACAGAGATGTCGATAGCAGCAGAACAGCTAATATTTAAATTCAGGATGGACTCACAGCCAGGAACAGGAACAGACCAGCCAAAGCTACTATAGCAGGAAAAAGCAGAGAGAACATAAAGTTTTGAGTGTAAATTAACAAATACTGCAGAATGGGAGAATAGAGATAGAACAAAGCAGAATGAGGAAAAGTGGTCCTTATGTCCTCCATCAGCCTAAACAGATAGCAGCATAAATATAGAAAATATCTCAGGATATCTGACTTTTTTGAAAGAGGTATGAGAAAATTAGAGCCACAGTAGGGGTAACATAGAGCCAAGGAGACAGTGGACATTTATGGAGCTTTGTTAAACCACTGTGAATTTGATGATAAATTTAGTCTGAACTGTACAAGTTGTGAATATATCAACCTGTGTGAAGGTATTCCTGTTGCCTTTAATAATCTTATACCAAATAAATTAAGGTACTCTACTTTCACTCCAACTCCAACCAAGCTGATGGTAAAGGACAGTCACCTAACTGATAGAAAGGGCGACAAGCCCGTTCTCATGTCTTTTAATCCAAGTTACTTGATGATTATAACTGAAAAATGACAACTGTAGATTTGAACATAGCTGAAATGCTTTCTCACGGTACATTAAACTGTCAGTTTGACCTAAGGGGAAAAAAACTCACTTTAAAATATGTAATAAAATTTACCCAGTGCCTGTTTTTTTACACAATGGGTTTAAATTTGATCTACATGGATGCACCTTCTGTGACTATCCTGTTGAATCCCTTGAACTCTTATTGACCTTTCCAATCTCAAGTAAATTCTGCAGAGAAATCAGATTGGTTATCTCTAAAAATGACACATATTCCAGAGTTTTTAATCATATTGTGTACTATGTCAATGGTCTTGATAGTCTTGATGTCTGATGTGGTAAATATAGTTTTTCTTTTCCCTTTTCCCTCCTCTTTGATCGTTTTTTAGCTGAAAAAGAATGGTTTACCCCTCGCTGAGACTTCTTAAATCTGTACATACTAATACAAAAAATTACAAACATTTCTAGGGGTCTTTTATTAAAAAAGTTTAATAGGTACATTTGAGTAAATTAAATTTGAAAATTAAAATCTTACTTTAAAAGCTGAACAAGCTACTAAAGAAGGCAGGCCCTGTTCTAGTAACTCTTCTAGAATCTGTTGAAATGAATTCACAAAGAAGAATTCTTCATAAACTGGAGAACATTATGGAAGTACTCATTCCTGATGTTAATCAATTTATTTTCCTGCTGGAATTAAGAAAGAATGCACTTATTAAAAGAAATCTTTACTTATGTAGATCAGTTGTTGCTGTGTAAAATTAAATCTGTGTAATAAAGATAACCAGTGGATGATTTTTCCGTTGGATCGATTAAATGCTTTGCCTTCACAATTTACTTTAACGATTTTTTAGCAATTGCAGTCAGCTTTAAGCTCCAGTCAGATTTATAAAAGGTCACAGTTTTCATCGTTGGTTCAAGGGTTTGCTACCTTGACTTTGTGGCTCACTTAAAATAGCAAATAACGAGTCAGTCCTGTTTTTTTTTCTTTTTTGAGTGTATTGTTATTATACTTTTTTTCTATCTCACATGAAAAGACATTACCCCCGCCCTGGTAAATTTAATCTAGAACCACCTCTGGATAACAGTATCCTCTTCATCAGACTGTTAACAACAGTGTCCCCAGTCAGAGGCCTCTCCAGATCCGGTGCAAGACAGACCCCTACAGAAGATCCTGCCTGCAGCTATCAACCACCTAAGACTTATTGAATTACTGCCCATAACGTCCTGCAACATTTAATTTCCCTTTGGAATTGATAAAGCATTTTTAAATTAAATTTTAATTACTTGGTTGGATCCTTCAAATGTGCCTTATTATTGTTCTTTGTCACCATAATTGGATAATCCCAATTGTTGCACAGCATCATTACCTCTGAAAGATTTTGTATTAACTGTTTTGTTAAAATAAAAACAGCAACAGCAAAAAAAGTACCATAAATGAAGAATCTTGGATTTTGTTTTTAGATCATCTCCACTAGGTGGTGCTGATGAGCCACAATCCACACCTTCCCAGCCCTGAGGCTCGCGATGAAAGTGGGAGGTGAAGTCAACCAAACAATTTCAACGCAGCCGGACTCTTGATATTTGGTTCTGAAAGGCGCATGGATCGATCTTTACAACCCCTTATTGCTGCCGTAGTCCTGGGTGCTACACACTTTGATGCGGGACTCTGGATCGAGTACATCCCGTATTGTGAATACCGCACTTAACCCCGCGACATCTTCAAGCGCGGAAGCCTGATTGTAAGGCTTGGCAAGTGTGCAGCGCGGGGAGACTGAGCTGAAGGTTTGCTCCTGAAACGGACCCGGTGAAGACGTTGGTGGAGATGGAGCGGTGGAAAGGCAGAGTGGCCCTGGTAACCGGAGCCTCGGTCGGGATTGGAGCGGCTGTAACTCGGGCTCTGGTCCAGCAGGGCATGAGGGTTGTCGGCTGTGCCAGGAATGTCGACAAAATTGAGGTAGGTTATTGAAAATGGTATGAAAGGGGAAATTGGGGGCTGTCAGAGCAACATAATTCCTGCTAACTAACGTTAACGGCTAGCTAACGTTAGCGCTACCGTTAAAGCTACAGACCTTTAGCCTCTTACTTGTTACAAAGTCGTCATCCAGTGGGCGAAACACAGGGAAGCAAATGATTTACAGTTTTTATTAAAAATGAATAACAGTACGAGAAGACCTATTTAACGAAAACGGCAACGAAACAATGAAGTCGTTAGTTTTTAATTGAATCTTATCTAACCAATTAGCAGTTTAATCCTGCTGCAGAGTTTTACCATGTAATGATAGTTCATGTCGCAAAAAAAAGCAGTAATAATCCTAATGGATCTATATTACTTTACATTGCCCATCCCACCTTTAACATGTAATCACCTCTGTTATCTGCGGATCTGCCTGGAAGACAATGCCGTCTTTACTGTAAACAGTTACACCAATAAAAACTAATCTAGTATTTTAAACAATCTTTTTAATCCGGCTAAACAATCGGTGAAGCAGTCAAATTTATATATTTTTTTTCTTGTAAGGTCTTAGAATTTTGGTTAACGTAAATACTTAAATACACTTGGTAAATCCTAAGTCAATAACTAATACAGGTGGATCATTTGCAGGCAGGTTTCAGGATACAGCTTCATAACTCAGTTTTATTGCTGCACATGATCTTTATCACTAGTTTCCTTTGCTGGGTCTATCAGTCCAACTTCACTGTTTCTTTCCTGAAGTCAGCTACGTTTTCCTCCTTTTTTTTTTTTTTACTTTCATGAAAAATCCAAATGTTATTCATTAAAGCAGTAAACACCCCTGAAATAGACCTTTCATATTAGACTTTGTTTCTAAACCCACAATGGGGCGTTAAATTGCACCTCAGGATGTTTATTTGACTTTAATGTTAGTGCCATCACTATTAGTTATAGCTGTGGAATGAATGGAGTCTGAAAGCTTCATATTATCTGCCAGACACTACAAACATCAGATAACAGTTGAATGAATTATGACTAATATTTAATATCCACCCATATTGCTTTTTTATGGTGTTTTAAACTGTGTGGGGACGTTTCAAATTTCAGTCTGTCTGCTGGGAATAACTTGAGTTACTATGTGTAATCTTTGTATAAATATCAAAGCTGCTGCTGGAGTGTCAGATGGAGAGGAAAAGACGCTTCCGTAAAGGTTTTCCATTCACTGTTATCTAACCATAAGCCTTAAGGTTCTGCACCTCGCTTATCATTTCCCCCAATAATTAGACCTCACCCATGTCGCTCTGTTGATTTGAAGGCTTTGGTTTTAAAATCCTAAAACACTCACCTTTCTATAACTTATCGAAAGCGATACTATTATTACTGTAGAGTTTAAATACCTCAGCTTTTGTTCTTCAGTGAAACACCTAACCATATCAGTGTTTGTCGAGGGCTGCTTTAGGATCAGTTATGGTGTGATAACAGTCTAGAACTGCAGCTGATCTAATGATTTAAAACTGTTTCTAAACAGCCTCCCAACCAGCCTCAGACTTTGTCCCCTCGGTTTGCCAGCTTTCCTCAAGTCCCAGTCATTTTTATGTAATGCCAGCTGTGGATCAAAAGTATAACCAGATAATGAAATTGATCAGTTTCTGTGATTATTAGAGAATTATAAGCTACTGAGTGGCAGTGTGCAGCAAAAAGCTCTATACAGCTGGAGAAATCTCCAATAGTGATTGATATGTTGGAGGTGTAAACATTCAAGGGAAGTTGTTGGTGTTTTGAGAGAAGCTCTTTAAAGTTAGCTCCACCTTTCACTGTTTTAGAGCCGCGTTTTAATTAATTCATAAATACTTTATTGATCCCAAAGGAAAATGAAATGTTGTTATAACTCAGGTTGTTGTTGATGTCAATATCTATAGGCCAGTTTTTGATAGCCTGTTTTTAGTCCATATAGTCTATTTTGTTGTGACTATTTACATAAACAACATAGTGCAATGAAGCATAGTTGGCTTAGATTGTTCTTTTTTTTCATAAGATTCTCTGTGTGTTCAGCATTATAGCTGCACCAACTTCTGCTTCCTCACTCTTTTTGGTGTGTAGAGTTATGATAACAGAACTGCTCAATTTTTCCTTTATATGGTTCCTTTCAGGAACAACAACCCCCCTTCCCTTTCAGAAGAAAAGCTGCCACTATTATCTTTTGCTGATGATGATTTTTCTAGTCCATCCATCCATCTTCTCCCGCTTCATCCGTCAGGGTCGCGGTTGGGCCGGTGCCTATCTCCGGCAGGCTATGGGCATAAGGCGGGGTACACACACACACTCACACCTAGGGACAGTCATGTTTTTGGACTGTGGGAGGAAGCCGGAGTACCCAGAGAGAACCCACACATGCATGGGGAGAACATGCAAACTCCATGCAGAAAGACCCCAGGCCGGGACCGAACCCAGAACTCTCACTGTTAGATTTGAAGAGCTGAGGGGAAATACATATATTTTTTTATGTGATAAAAGCTGAGATAGACTGATATGACGGTTGGCCGATGTTTTTTACTAGCATTGGCATCTTCTGATAGGTGCACACTTTGTTCGATTCATTGCTTGTCGAGAAATGTTTTTTTTCTTTTTCTTTTTTTAAACTGAGACTCGGGTACATTTTTAAAAGTGGGTTGTTTTTGTCGCATAAACGAAATAAGAAAAAGCGAGACTTCCTCTGAGAATCGTCCCCCCAAAAAATCAGCAACACACATTAAGAATGGATTAAACTGATGTTAAAATAATCGGCATCGTCCTTAAAAACCTTTATCGGTCGATCTCTAATGAACATATTGAATCAAAAAAGTTCCATTGAATGTGGAAAGTTTTTAGTTTTTACATATAAAATATATGAAATTTAGTTTGAAACAAAAACAGTTGGATTATATCTTAATATTGTCTGTAAATTGTATTAGATACTAGCCTTAAACAGTGGGACTTATACTCATTAAACCAATGAACAGATTTAGGAAGCAGAAGTGTTGATCCAACTTTATTCCTCTTTATTATCATACTTTATTTCAGCTAGATCAAATAATCTCATTTATCTGTTTCTTTTTACCTCTGCAAGCGTTTCCTCCCTCCCTGATTATAAACACACACCCTTGCTCATAGCAGCTTAGAGTGAGTGTGAGTTGTGACACAGCTCTGCTTCCTCCATTCATACTGCGATCACAGCTTCATCCTGTCAATAGTTAACTGTGACAGCCTGTGTCAGCCTAAAAAAGGTCAAAAAGGCTCTACTGTACACAGTGCTTTTCTAGAAACATTTCCTAGAGCTTCATATTCTATTTTCCATAAGCTGACCAGACAATATACAAAAAAAAAAAAATACTTTTAAAGTGTTTGTGCAAAGTCTGGGACTGAACCAGTGCTGTGCTTACGCCTCTTTGTAAACCTTTCCTTGCACTAGTGCCAATCCTGACATGCTGGTCACAGGGTAATGTATGTACCCATGCATCACCAAGCACTTGTTCCCAACTTCCTCCCTGGCTTTTTATTACTTTACCTCAGGAAGGAAAGCTCCTTACGTAACGTTCTCTCTCTAATAAAGCAGATGCGACAAAGAGGAACGGCAGAAACATTACAGTTGTCTGTTTTTTGTATAAACAACTCTGAGAAAGTGGATGGGAGAGTTGTGGCAGCAGCATTGTTTCGTTGTCAGCGAGAATACAGAGTAGGCAGGCGGGTGCTGGAGAGCGATGTGTGGTCACCATGGCCGCTGCGCAAGAATGAAGGCTGCAGAGCCAAGCGGCAGAGGCTCAGCTTCTCATTAACGCTTGCAAAATCTTTTTTTTTTTTTTTCTCCAGAGTAGAGAAAGAAGTTGCTGTTGAAAGGAATATTGATTCTTCTGCCATATTGGGTTCCTTTCAGACGCCTTTAAAACGTTCTGCCCCACACAGCCCACATGAATCTATTTTTTTTTTTTCCGCTCGCCCAGCATATTTTAGAGCTGTCGTAAGAACACTGTTACGGGAATGTAAGCATAAATTCTTACAAACCAGTTATTGTTTTTATTTTTTACGGTATTTGTACTTTATCTTGCAAAAGCATTGAAACTCTTTACTTTTTTTTAATGTTTTGTGATGTGCAGTGATAGCTTCCACTACGCACCCAGTTTTGGGCGTTGGCTATTTTTTTCCACACTTGCCGTGTGCTCTACTGTTTGCGAAGGTCTTAATTTTATTCCATTTTTTTCTTCCAACAGTTGATTCTTCTCACTACTCTTCCATAAACACCCGATTGGTACAGTGATGTCTTGATAGTAGGGATGAATCTATGCCAATCGATCGGCATTGAGTTCCTTCGTTTTGACGGTGATGGACCGATACTTGGATTTGAAACCGATCTCATCCGCCTGTGCAAAAGGTCTGACAATCACCTGCTGTCAATGCTCTAAACCAGGGATGGACTAAAACGTAGCTTGGCCAGTATTAGCGTTTTTTATTTTGTGTATTGGTATCGGCCGATGCGCACTTGGGTTAGCCAACTTATTAGCACATTCAGAAGCAAAAACTTAAGATCGCGTAAAGCACATGCTTTTCCACTGCTTCCATTTGCTATCCATTGATAATGTTTTACTGCATTAATGGAGGAAGAAAAGGACCAAAGGCCTAAAGAATTGCCCCCCAAATAATCAGCTGTCTTAATTGGGGACAGGCCTTAAAAAAAAAAAAAAAAAAAAAAAAAGTCCTGTATGAACCGATTTTTACTCTAAACTTTGCATTTATAGTTGATATTGTTACCTAATGGGCAGCTAAGCAGTTTTTTATTGCTTTGATGGTATTGTTAAATAGTTTTAGGTAAGATCAAAATATTGAAGGCGTTTCTTGATCTTATAACAACTGACATCGTCGGTTATTAAAAAATATCTGTAACGCTCCAAAGCGGAATCGGCATGTCATGCCTTTTAAAGATTGGTGATCGGCTAGAAACCTGCAATCGTTGCACCTCAACATAATAGTTTTTAGGTTTCCGCCTGAGCTGGGGATCTCTGCAGCTACTCCAGAGTTACCTTTGGTCTGCTGGCTTTTTGGATGATTGTTCTGCTGAAGCATCAAAGAACAGCTGGAGAAATTAGACACATGTGGACCAGATTTATGAACTAACCTAAAGGCCAAATAGTTTCACTGTGATTGTTTCAGGGGTGTCCTATTAAAATTGATGTTGGTAACATTTGCACGTCAGACTTTTTAAAAACGTAATTAAAAGGTAATATGTTCAGGTTTTTAGTTTGTAATGTACTTTAAAGAGAAGCACTCAAGGATTTGAGTATAAATTCTGCACAAGAAATTTGTGGATTTGCATGTTTACAGCTTTTAGATTTTAACAGTTTAAACATCGTTCTGCAACTTTTAATCTAAGATCAGCACAAACGGCGTTATGTTTTCAGTGCTTATCTGCAGGTCAGGGCTGGCGAGGAGGAGATCGTCTTTGAGAGGAGCTGCAGGGCGGGGTCGGTCACATAATAAAATTCAGCGGTGGCACATTGGTGAGGAATGTAGCGCTTGAATCCCTGTCTGTGCACGCTTTTGGAAACAAGCACATAGGAAAGTTTGTGCTTTGGTGTATGAGAAATGCATTAAACATTGATATTTTTGTGAACAGTGTAAGATTGTTCATCTTCATCCTGGGACATTTGTGTATAACTAACCTTTCTTCTCTATCAAGAAACACCTTTTGTAGAGCTGGCATTTAAAGCTTTGAGGAAAGGAGACGCCATATTCAGAGCTGCCACCGCTTCAGTTCTAGATTAAACAAATTTAGCACAAATCATTTCAGTTTGTCAAACAGATGTGTCTAGTATTAAATCATGCCCAAAGAAGACAGTGTTAGCTCAGCTGTAAAAGGAGAAGTCTTGGATAAGAGTATAGAGAGCAGAAGTGATATAAGTTGCAATCCAATGATCTTTTTATCCAAGGCTATTAAAGCACATAGGCTGTGGAGTTAATGACATTTGAGTACATTTCTCTGTCTGGTCTTTGAAAGTTTTAAAGCTACTAACTAGATTTTTTTTCTTAATCAACCTGACTTACTTTAAATTCAGTTAGTCACCAATAGAAAATCATTACATGGTCAGATTTTCCATTAGAACTGCACAACGTATTGAATTGCAATCACCAGCAGAATATGAGTGTCCAGTATCGGAGTAGCAAAAGACTCCACTGATGCAGTATCTGGTTGGTGATTATATTTCAAGAGCTGGATCCCAATTATGTACGTTTTCCCTGGCGTACTGTTACATTTCCAAAAAAGACGGTTACCATACCTACCGTTTGCTGCTGCTTTGTCATCTGCAGTCCGACTTTTCCTCATACATGTAATGCTAAACTAGAGCTGGACAGTGGATTTGCGTTTTGAATATAATTGCAATTTAGCAAAATGCAGAGTTACTCAGTTTGTTCCCTTTACATTTTACAGAAGTAAGACTCTGACTTTCTCACTCCAGCCTTTGGGTGGCATTAATACGCTTAAAGTGGATTTGTCCCCACACAGAAGTTGCAGCTAGCGCACAAAGCTATGAATGCTAGTAGAAAAACTTTGTTTACACTACAGTAACAATGAAGTCCTGCAGCAATGGACTCTGAGTAAGCAAGCTTTCAAGGTCATCAAAAGCTTTCAGTGTTGTTAGTGAAAAGATAAAAAACAAAAAAAAAAGAATTCTAACAAGTTGGATTTTTGGCAAAATCGTTTAGCTTTATTTTAAAGACTTTTGTAGGTTGAATTTATCTTTGAATCTATTAGTTGCTGATCTGCTTTGGTCTTCACAGTAGTACACAGTAGTAGTAGACTAACCAAAAAGTGAGCTTTGCTAGCTTCTACTCTCCTATCTCAAATGTTTCCAGAGCAAACATGTTGTCAAACCTGCTCATTTCAAGTAAACACGGCCCTGAATCTAAACAGATTACTATATTTTCAGTTTCTTTTCTTCAAAGTCCTGTTGTTCAGGTTTCCTTTTATGAATTGCTTTCTTTCCAATTCACGCTGTACTGATCACATTCTTTTCCCTTCCCTTCCCTTCTACCCATATCAGAGTTTTTTTTTTACATGCGTGGGTTGGCTGATTTATGCCTTTATTAGCTGTCCAATGTCCATTTGTTTTTGTTTGATTCTTTAATAAATAATTTTTTTTGTTTAAACTGAGATATGTTTTTTTTAATCATTTTTTAATGTAAGTAAAGGAAGAAGAGTAATATCGCCTTCAAAAAAATGGCTCAATAATATCAGCAGCACATAACGGAGATTGGTTAGACTGATTTTTTTTAAAAATAAATCTGTATCTGTTGATCTCTTAATACAAATGCTTGCTCTTGACACGCATTAAACCAATCAGTTTTTTTCTGTATAGTTTTGAATGTTTCATTAGTTTTTCAGCTTAGAACCAACAATGGAAATTCAAGTACCAGCAGTTCCTTACCATAATAAATTAAGAAATATAAAAAAAAAAAACAGATGAATAAGGGATACGTTTTAAATACATCTTTTTTTTGTTTGTTTTGTTTTGGGATCCTGTAGCTTCTTGACCGTTTTCACAAATGACCTCAGCCTGCTGGACGCCAGAAATAAATAATCCAACAGGAAGAAGAATATGTGGCGACCCAAATTATTTATCAGTCTAAGCTTCAAGTACAATAAAACTCTGCGCTCTGTAACAGCCCTGCTAAGATGCACCTGTTCACCACATAGCACGAAGCTCCGTGTGACGTTTTTTTTTTTATTTTTTGTTTTTTGCTAAATTGAATTACATGATGGATCAAAAACTTAAACAGGGGTCAATCAGCACATCCTCAGATATGGTGGCTGCAGCACTTAGATGTGACGAGCTAAAGCAGATCTCACAACTAGTGGATATTTGTGTTAAATTTCAGGCATCCAGTGCTATTTCATTGTGCAAAATGTGAATGTTTCAATGTGAACAAAAAGGTAATGTCTGGAAGGTGCAGCGTCTCATTACTTCCAGAGCAGGACCCTCATCCTGAGATTTAGTTTCTTAGGGAAAAAGTGTTTTTATTTTTATGTTCTTGAAGAGTTTGCTTCTGCTGTCTTCTTCACTTCTTTCCATCAGACCTCTGACCTGCAGTCTGTCATGCAGCCTCTCCAGGTGTTGTGTTTATTACTAGTTTGTCGGCTCCTTCAGTCAATCTTGGATGAAGCCTTAGAGCTCTTGGCAGGTGAGCTAGAAGCTTGGCTGTGGGTAAAAAGTGCTCAGTCATGCTTCAAAATCTGAGCTGGCACATTAAATATCTGAGTTTTCAGCTGCAGAGACACTTTCAGTGGTCGCCTGCAGGTTGTGTCTAGACAGCCCGTCTCCTCATGTAACAATGAGCAGTTTTCTCCTTGAAGATGGTTTAAATTGGGTCAAATTTAACAACTTTGCTTTCCTTTTGTAAACCGTATTCTAGCCTTATTCTATCACCTTCTTTGCCTACTTAGTTCAATAAATAAGCAGGTTTTTCATAACTAAATCAAATTCAACTTTTAATGCATCCTACAAAAGTTTTAACACCCATTTAAACTTGTCAAGTTTGCAACACTAAAGATAAAATAAACTTTTAGCCACTAGGGGCACTAGATGTGTAACTTCCAAGCTTAGCGACTCCAAACGTCACTGGAAACAGTACAGTTTTGTGAAATTAATCAGTCAAAGTGAAGCCAAACTTTCGACCGCTTTACCCGAAAGGATGTGATTTTGTTTTGCTTTTCTAGACTTACGCCGGGTTACTTGCTTACTGAATGCTGTTTGCATAACTTGCGTAAAAAACGAGACGTAAGTCGCGCTGCTCAGCGCTAGGCTCTGATGCTGCCTGGAATTGATAAGAGAATCGTTAAGCAAGCTGCCAAACGATGCCACGGAATCGGAGCACACAGAACCGGTTCTGTACAGGAACCGGTTCTCGATTCCCATCCCTACTACTGATGTCCTTTTTTCTAACAATATAATTGCAATTTCTCGGAAGATGGACTGATATATCTGGCTGATATAAGCGCTTTGGTTTTTTTTTTTGTATGTGTTGGTTGTTTCATTGGTGCATGCGTTCCCACTCCCTCCATATGCTATCCATCGTTATTGTCCTGTTTTGGAACCCTGTATCAGTCTATTTATAATGAGGAAGCTGTTTTAGTGCCGTAGCTCTGGTTTGAAGGTGAACCTTTACTTCATTCGGGTCTCATGTTTTCTTCCAGGATTCTAGCCTGTTTAATTCAAAACATCTTCCTATTAGCTGCAGCTTCTCTGTTCCAGCAGAGAGAAGCATCGCCAGAGGATGAAGCTGCCACCTCCAGGAAATTAATTTAAAGCAAAACTCCACATTTTAGTGATTTTTGTTTATTTATTCTTGTCATTGTCGATGAGTGAAGGATTTCTGCAACCTTTTCCTTACAATTCATGATGTTGTTGTACTTCCTGCTTATAAAATCCTAGTCTTGGTCAGAACTGTTTGTTTCTTTTCATTGTGAATCTTCTAAGCTCCTCAGGTTACCTTATGGCGTCTCACACATGCACAACGTTTTTCCGCTGACTGCACATTTTCCGCTCCAGCTGGAAGATAACAACATATACCTGACCAATAATCCATTTTGTTTCCATGGATTCTGCTCTCAAGAGACATTTCAGTTGCATCAACACGATAAAAAAAAACAAGCAGAGGAACCTGTAATCTAAAAACACAAACAGCAGCTGGTGGATGGGACCACCAGGTGTGGTTTGTGTAGATGATGGTTTTAAAAGACTGCTGAAGGATCCCTCCACTATGCTCTCCGTGCTTTTCATATTTTAGGATTTAAGGCTGATTTGTGTTGATTTTTCAGCTCCAGGCCCATTGCAGTTATACATGTAGCACTTCTTGTTCTGTCTGTTGTGCCACACTCTTCTTTGGGACTGCGTCTCACGAGATGAAAGCATGTGTGGCGTCTCCAGGAGCCATGCTTATGTATGAGGGTGAAATATGTCGCAGGAATGTAAATTTGTTCATAGCAGCGGGTCAGCACATGTAACAGAAAGAATAAGGAGAGCTCAGTGGGAGACTTTTGTTGATCTGAAATGCAAATCCAGGGATGGTATGAGTTCATTGAGTTCAGCGTGCATCCAGAGGATGAAAGCAGTTAGATTTTAATTCTCACCTCAACAGCAGCCAATTTGGATTTGTGAGTGTTGGTCTGCTTTTTATGTCTATTAAAAGCTCTCCGGTTGAATAACGCTAAAGCCCCTCAGTTGGCCCGACTGAAAGGCTGTCTAATTCGGACTGTGTCCGATCAACTTTGTCTCCATGGGGTCCTTCTGGGTTTGTTTGCCCCCTTTTTTTTTTTTTCTCCCCTCCCTTCACCTCAGCAACAGTGTGCCACTGCTCGCTGCTGGTATCCGGGCTGCAGAAGTGTGCTAATGATGGCATGAATAAGGCGTTGACCGCTGTCGTGATACAAGGTTAATGACAGATTATTAGATGGAAACGGCTCAGTTCTGAAGGTTTTTAACCTAAAACAGAATTCTTTTTTTAATAGATATGTCACACTACAAACACAATGTATCCATATCTGATAGGCTAATGCTAATAAGTTTTTATTTGATAAGTAAAAGAAAAAAGGATTCATGGTTGTCATTAGTTTTTTTTTTTTTTTTTATGTAAAGGTAAACATTTGTTAGGTGTTGCGTCCATTTGTATTCAGCCTCTCTGGGTCAATACTTGATGGATTCTCCTGTTTCTATTAGAGATGCTGGTCTTTTGCAGTATGGCTCTGCCAGCTTTTCACAGCTAAAAACTCATCAAAATGTTTGAAGCAATGCTGTGTAGCTTTTGACCCAAGAATCAGGTTCATTTGAGATTCCTTGAATGATATTTCAGGTCAATATTCAGCATGTTGTGCATCTCGATGCTCAATGCAGGAGCATCAAAATCCGCCCTAGTAACTTGAGGGGGTCATAGGACCCGGAGCGTCTGAACTCCCCTTAAATACCAGAACTTACTAAGCTAAATGTTGCTGTTGGGCAACAAGAGCGATACGACTCTTACATTATCAGACATATTTTTGGTTCTCTGATGTTTGGATTTAATCTAGATGGATGAATGTTTTCTTGTCTTTCTCAGTAACTCCATAACTTCTCAATCTGCTGGTCCAAAGTGGTCTGCTATCCAAAACATGGAGGGAGACTGTTTGATTTGACTGGAAGTTCCAGGTCTAGCACCCCTAGAGGCTAAAAGTCACATAGTGTTGGTTTAAGCTCAGTCAGATTTGGTACAGATTGTTAGTTATAGTCAGACCTGGACTTTTACCAGGCTGTTTTACTGAACCAATATGCATTGGTCTAAATCAAACCATTCTGTTTTATATTTTGGGTTGTTGTCTTGCTAGAAGGAGAAACTTTGAAGAAGCCTTATGTTTGTTTTTTGAATCCTTAAACAAGAGTTTCCCCTGAGTTGCTTTCTAGATAAGCATTGTTCCTGTTTCCAGCCGGGAGAAATGAATCCCGTAGCATCACGCTGCCATCACCACGAAGATGGTGGGTTTAGAGTGACATGCAAGGTTAGGTTTTTTTATTTGTTTGATGATGGTCAAAAAGTTCCAAAGGAACCTTTTCCATTTCTTTGTCGTGTTTCTAATCATGATTTCTAGTTGACTCGTTATGGGACTTTGTGGAGCTAACGGCTAATATTTATCTACAAACTCTTTCATCTAAGCTGAGGATCAACAACTTCCTGTCTGATCCATCTGCTCTGTTCTTTGGTGTTCAACAAACATCTGAAGTCTTTAGAGAACAGCTGGATTTAAACTGGATAAATTACAGACGGTTGGACTGTAATTACTGCTTAACTATGTTTTGAAAACATTTGAATTTTAAAGGGGAATCTGACTAAAGGTGCTTTCTGATTGTTGTTTATTAAAAACAAAAAAACATGTTTTTCCCTTCCAGACTTATTTACCACTTTGTATTAGTCTTATTTATCTTCCTTCTATAAAACATTTGAGTCTGGTGGGAAAAATAACAAAAGTTGTCACCTATAAGCAGTGCTTTTAATGTTTTCTTTTTAGACCATCACCAAACAGATTCCCTGATATAAACCCTTAGTCCTTAATGAAAACTGGTGCCTTTCCTACGTTTTTATCCCTGCAAGTTTTTCCTTCAGCGATACAAGAAAGACATCGACACGAACTGTTCATTCTACCAACTCTATGAAGAGGATCTCTGTCATTTCTCATGTATTTTCTGGCATGATATTTGTACGTTTATTTCCCAAACAATTCTTGATTACTTTTACCATACTTCTATAAATGTGTTGTTTGGATTCTTCCCTTATAAAACAAAACCTTTTTATATTATCAACCTAATTTTATTTGTGGCCACATATCATATAAATAAATCTAAATTCTCAAACCAGAAACCTCGCTTTTTAGCCTTTAGAGAGGAATTCAAATAATATATTAGATCTCTCCAGTATTCAAAAAATAGAAAAGCCATTATAACAATGGATAGGTGCTCTTACTTGAATATCTTTCTGAATTAACTTTTATTTTTATTTATTTGCTTTCCGATTTGTTCGTGCTTGCTATATAACACCCTGGCATTATCGTCTTGTCTCTTTTGTTTTGTGTTGTTATTTTTGTTGTTCCGTAATCACCTTTATTATCAATAAAGGAAAAAACCCCAAACCTGTTACATTTCCTGTGGATCCGTTAGACTTTTAACTTTGCTCCACTGATGGTGGGGAACTCTGATCTATCGCTGAGGGGAGTTACTAACAAATGGTTTGATTATTCCCCTTATCTCCACTGATTACACAGGCTTAAGGAGAGTGTTGTAAACCCACCCTGTTCAACCTTTAGACCTTTCAGCTTAGTGTTGCAGTTTGGTAACAAGATAATTACTCAACCGTCGATCTGTCCTGCTGTCTTTGATTACACAGCCGGTTGTCACCTTTAAGCTTTCTCTGATCTCGTCCCTCCTCTGATAAAACTTGGACCGGGTATTTTGTTTTAAACAAAGAAGGTCTGACATAAAAGTTTGAATAAAAGATCAATTTTATGCTTCCTTTAGTGTTATTTAGATCTTCTCCTGCTTCCATTTCTCCCCATCAAGAAAGTTAAAGCAACTTGAAAACTACACTTTTCCTACCTGGTTTTTACTACACTTCTTTGGGGTTTGTTTTTTTTTTCCATGTTTTTTTCTTTCTCATGCTTTGGTTTTCTTTTGACCCCAGTGCTCCCTCCTCAGTATTCTTCCTCTGTAATGAGGATGAAAATTTAGTATGACAGCTTAATTGTTTTTTGTGCCAGATTTCCTTAAAGGAAGGAATTTAGATGGATGAAGGAGGAATAAGTGGTTGTAAAGCAGGGTGGCTACATTTCTATGGCTGTTTTAATCATTTTTGGACACCTATCAGTCTTTCCCGGGAGTAAAAGGAGACGCCGTGTCTGATAACACAATCCTTCATTTGTTGAAGAGAACTTCTCAGCCATCCGGAGACAAATCTGATTTTTCGGCTTTCTCTGCCCTTCACTGCTGCCTTGTGGTATCGATCTGTCTCACTCTTTAAAGCACCTTAAGGTCTCAGAATTGTGAAATCTGTATTTTTATCTTTTTACCTCCAGGTGAGTTTTTTTTTTTTTTTGCTCATTCTTGGACACCTGTCCAACCCTGAAGGGTGAATGATTGATGAACACAATGCAGGATAACTTTTACGTATTTTATATTACAGACAAAATCTTTGATGCATTTATTGACATTTTTAACATCACAACTAATTCAAAATTGCGTGTTATTTTTGAAATGATGCTTGGTTTTCAAAAAGAATTTCAAAATGTTTTTGTTTCTTGAATAAAAATCTTTTCGGATTCTGACCCACTTATTTCTTTTTCACTAAATATCAAGTGCAACCATTATTTGAAAGGAGTTCATGAATATATTTGTTTTATCGCGAAGGACTGAGCAAGGAGAGTCCCATATCAGTTAGAGGTCCCATGCTAACGCTTGAGGAGCTGCAACTCATTCAATCTGTCAGCTTGACAAATGTCAGATAAATCAGACCGTTATAGTTGCATGAAGGAATCTAATGTGGAGGGAACACCTCGAGACATCCAGACATTAAAGCCTTCATCCAGCCATGTGGAGGTCACTGTAAACTGGTTGATTTGATGGTGCAGAAAACCTCACATCGGTCGTACATTAATATCAGCAGCTGGTAGAGACAAGTAGTTTACAGCTGATGGGAAGATGAATGAAGACTGTACTGGAGAGGATCACTGTTAGGTTCTGAGCACACCGTACGAGATTCGGCGCCTGATCCATATGAAATCATGGCGCTTCCATCTTATTGAAATTGCTTTGGGCTGGTCCAATTCACACGATTCATTGAAACTGTGCTGCTGAAGTAGACCTCTGGCCTAATTTGGTCGGACCTACACAGAAATTTATTGTGAATATCAGGAATCAAGAGCTGGAGTGGCTTATGGCCATACTACCCTGAGATCGTCTATATCTGAAGCTGAGCAGTGTTAGGCCAGGTTAGTACTGGAATGGGAGACCGCCTGGGAATAACAGGTGTTCTAAGCTTTGTGGGCTGTACGCCGTTGCCTTGCAGCAAAAAAGTTTTTTTAATTTTAAATGCAAAGTATTTATATACTTTTTTTTTATTATTATTTTTTTACAATTTTAGTATAAATTCTGCTCTAAGTGGGCTGATCATTCAGCTAAAGGTATGTTTTAGAGTCTCTATATTCCAGTTAACGATTAATCGATTACTAAATCAGTTGATGATTATTTCAATAATCGATTAATCATGATTAATCCGATTAATTGTTAATTGATAATAAAGTTGTTTTATTTCTATTCTGATAGCAACTAGTCTTACTCACCTGCTCAAATCGAGGGAAAATACGCTTATTGAAAGAAAAATTGAATTGTATTCATTTTGGCAGTTTGAATCTCAATGTAAATAACCAAGTTCGCCCCCATATCGGTTTGTCTAGAAACACACTGTGCATATATAGCAGTCGGTAGACATACACTGTTCACATAAAGAAGGTTTCAGTGTGGACTGTGATGTTAGGAATTGTGTGTCTGCTGCTGTTCTAATCCTCAGGCCTCTTTCTGTATCCATTGCAAGTGCAAAGGCTGGTACTGACCACAGCTTCTGCCAGGACACCCCCACATGGACAACCACGCAGAGATTCACAGCCTGAGACTTCCTGTAGCTGGACTGGAACCACAGCCTGTTTGCTCTGCTGCTCCTAAATCCTCCTCTCCAACAACAGTCTGGCTCAGCTTCCCCTCGTCGGTCAGGCTGCCTGCTGGCCCAGTCCTGCCTGAGCCGCTGTCCTGTGCACGCATTCAGTGACGTGTGTAGTAAACGGCTTTGTTCCAACACAAATTTAGATACTTAACCTGTAAAGACATTTTTGCAGCTGATCATGAATAGGAGGTGATGGCAGCAGGGGAGAGGCTCACCCATCAGATGATGTAAAACACATCATATTGGGGCCTTTTGACAGCTTTGTTCAGATCATGATTTCTCTGTAGATAATCGGTGTTAAACAGCTTAGAGCAAGAAGAGAAACCGTTGCATGCAAAGCGATAAGATGCACACAGTATGACGGGTTTTATTGGAGAAAGAAGCACAATCCTTTAATCCTCTTCCATCATCGTAAATACAGGTTCTACAAGTATAGTTTTCATTGGAATCCAATTAGAACGTTATCAACAATGATTATGGTAGTAATTTCCCAAACATCATACGATTCTTTTAGCAGATGTCTGACGTAGTCATAGTCGCACTTTAAACATGCTCCATGTGATTAATAGCAACTTTATCTCACTGCTGACAACACGTCTCATTCCTGTTAGATGTTATAAAGTTGATGCAGCGCTAAAAGCATTTTCTGTGATTTTATTCCAGTACAAAAGCCTTGGACCCTTTGTTTGAGCTGCCTATCTTTACCACATGCTCAGTCTATCAATAAGGAAACAATAAAGAGGCACGTTTCTTGACATTTTTTAGATTTATACACCAGTATACAACAATACTGGTAAAGAGGGCTCATAAATGCTTCTGTTGGAGCAGACTTAGATACTAAGCTGAAAGAAGGTATACAGACTTGTGAAAAAGCAGTTACAAATTTCTATAGGAAGTGCTCTTTAAATGGGTTTAGCCTTGGGATTCACCAAAACAAAAATTCTTGGCCAAAAACCTTTAGGAAACCGAGGCCGAAACACTTAAAGAAATGATGTCAAATATTAGATCCATAGTATTGTTGGGGACTAACCCTCTTAAAAAGTCATATAACTCATTAAATTCAAGGGATTTCAATAAATCAATTACAAAAGTATCAACATATTTATTTACCACTCACATATTTTTGTATTATGCCCTTTTTCTTGGCAGAATCATTGAGAAACTTTCTCACGTTTTCAAACGCGTCTGCCGCAGTCGGAGTGGGCGTGTTGGTGTCAGTTTCCGTGTGGCATTATTCTTACATTCAGAAGGATGATGGGCACGTTTGGATTTCTGTGGCATTTTGTGCCACTGCCCTGAGCGTGCAATGAGACCGATGTGCAGCGTTTAAACTCTCACTCCGTTGCTCAGAACCTGTCTGCCACTCACTCAACTCTGACGAGCTCTGCTCCGCGACCTCTGCTCTCTTGCTTCAGTCCTTCACACTCTCAACAACGTTTCTGCATGCTGGCTGTGCTGTTTGCTTGCAATCCTTTTTTCCCTGTGCTGGATGCGATGTTTCTCACGTCATCACAAGTTTCAGCCGTGTTCTTTCGTTCTTGAATGTCTATCAGCCGAAAAACCAATAGTGCTCTTTTCGGCTGAAAGTTTTCGGTGTTTCGATGTGAATTTTTGGTGCATCTCTAGTTCATCCCCTTGCAAATTTCAGTGGTTTTTCCTTTTTCTCATGATTTAGGTTTCAGAAGAGCAGATTTCTTTATCAAACCAAGATAACAAGAATAAAAACAGTGTCTCCCTGAGTTAAAACATAGTGATGTGAGGAAGTGAAGGTATCTTTTTAGATGGAATATGGTTCCTGTACGTCCAGCAGATCGAAAGGTTCATCCCAAGTTAATAATCTGCCAAAATGGGTCAAGGTGGTGATTGTCACACTTCTTGTTTTGTCTACAGACAGTGCTCAACAGCCCCGTCTAGTGGCAGTTGTATTTAATGCCTCTTTAGAAATAAAGGTTAATTTATGCATTTGTTAGAATGATAATAGAGCCTTAAACAGCCTCTGTATCGTGAAGAATTGTTACCAGTTTGTGTTAAAATGGGTCTAACAATGCTCTTGGTGTTAAACAGTATTAGTCAGTGTTGGTCTTGGTCAGGATTTGAAAGCAAACATGAAAGGATTATGCAAAAGATATTTTAAATCTTGTTGTTTTGCTGCAGCACTGATTTTTAAAATTGATTGAAAATGCATTTTTCTACTCCAGATTTATTAAATGCATATGGATCACATGTGCAATCTGACAGATTTTGTGTAGATTTGCACTAATTGTCTGTGTTTGTTGACTAGTCAGGTCTTGATAAATGCTTTAGAAGTGTTGGATCAGACCTGAGTGTGAAAAGGTGTTTTTTTATTTTTTTTTTTAAGGGTAGTTCTGTTTATTTAACTGAAAAGTGCAACATCCTTGCTTTGTAATTTTGCATTGAATAAATCTGAATCTCACAGTATTTACCTTATAATTAACTCTTAAGTTAATCGGATCGTTTTCTGCATAGAACAATGTCCATCCTATCAGCCACAGATGCTAACTGTAAACAGCAGTCTTTGTGTATAATTGTAAGATTTCTAAATGTCCACTAACATTTCCAAACCCAGCATATTCCAGTCTGGCAATAATCCGTCATCTAAGAGCCAGACTGCCTCGATGCCTCTTTTTCCTTTATCTTTTTTCTTTTAATATCTTCATATTTAAACATTTACCAGATGCATGAGGTGGTTAACCTCAAATCCTCTTCCTAGTGAAAACACAGAAAGATGGAGGTTTGGATGGATTATTTCCTGGATGATTTCTTTCAGTGGGATAAATATTTGCTCAGGCAGTCTGATGTACTGCTGCACATCGTTTCTGTGGGCCACCAGCTCCGCCTTCGTCGCCCACACTGCCTCCTGTCTACCTGGCACACAGCGCAAGACATCAGGTGATGGAGGCAGCTGTGCCTCGCTCCAGGATCTGTGTCAGGTTGGATCACGGTGACGTGGACCTGAAAGGAAAGCGGCCTGTCTGACCCCATCAGTGCTCCGCTGGTTCTTCACCCAGAGTTTTAGTATTTTAAGAGAGCAAAGTTAAACTCAGTCTATTAGGACCTGATTGGTGTACCTGTTAGTATGACTGTGGGTCATAAATGTTTTTCTATCAGAGGCAATAAAAATGTGTGTGGTGTGGCACTCGGGCGATGTGATGTCCATTTTATCAGTTCTCTGAGAGGGTGGGGCGTTTTTATTATGCTGGTGTAAGTTAATGTTTTCCAGCTCTGACCTTGATTTTACTTTCACCTCCTGAATCACGAGCTCACCGGATTCCAACTTTGTGTGTTTCAGAAACTTGCAGCTGAATGTCAGAGTGCAGGCTACAGCGGCACGCTGATCCCCTACAAGTGTGACCTAGCCAACGAGGAGGAGATCCTGTCCATGTTCTCAGCCATCAAAACGCTCCACAAGGGGGTGGATGTGTGCATCAACAATGCCGGGCTGGCTCACAATGAACCCTTGCTGTCCGGAAAGACAGAGGGCTGGAGGAACATGATTGATGTAAGTGAAGGTGGAAGAACATGATGGAACCACTAGGCAGCGGGAGGGTTGGAAATGCTCGGCCATTGTGAATTAAAGTGCAGCATTTGTAGTAGGGATTCAAGTTATCCATTAATGAATTAATCTAAAGTTGGTTTATCTTATCGGTCGACTGACAATTCATTGATAAGCGGCCATCTTCTTAAAGACCAGAGATTTTCTCTTGTATCAAGAGGATCTTTCATATCATAAAGGGCTAAATACTTTTTCATAATATGCTAAAAAAAAAGACATAAAAAAGACATAGATATATTTTAACACTTTAATATGCCAGCGGTATCAAGTTGAGTGAAAGAACTAAAATATGTTTTCTTACACATTATTAAACTTATTTATACGGTATAACTAAACTGAAACTGAAAAAAGATAAATATATGCAAAAAATAGTTACTGATAAACAGAGATTTGGATATAAAACGATTTCCTGAGTTTTAAACATCCCAAGGAGCACCGTGCAAATGAGAGTGTTGAAATGGAAGAAGTATCAGACCACTGCAAATCTACGAAGACCCGGCTGTCCCTCTAAACCTTGAGCTCTAACAAGGAGAAGACGGATCAGAGATGCAGCCAATGGACAACATAGGACAACAATCGGCCCTATGCTGTACAAATCTGGTCTTTATGGAAGAGTGGCTAGGAGAAAACCACTTCTTAAAAAGTCTTGTTTAGAATTTGCCACAAGCATCCTGGGAGACACAGCAAAGATGTGGAAGAAAGTGCTCTGGTCAGATGAAACCAGCTTTTTGGCAACAATGCAAAACATTATGTTGGCGTAAAAGCAACACATTTCATGTCCTTGAACACACCATCCCCACTGTCAAACATGGTGGTGGGCCTGCTTTTCTTCAGCAGGGAAGATGATTAAAATTGATGGGAAGATGGATGGAGTCAAATAGAGGAGCATTATGGAAGAAAACCTGTCTTGTAAAGACATTTTTGCAGACCGGAGACTGAGACCGAGATTTATCTTCCAACAAGACAACGATCTACAATGGAATGGTTCACAGATAAACATATTCAGGTTTTTGAATGGTCTAGTCAAAGTTCAGACCTAAATCTAACTGAGAATCTGTGGAAAAAACAGAAAACTGCTGTTCAAATGCTCTCCATCCAACCTCACTGAGCTCCAATGGTTTTGCAACAAAAAATGGACAAAAATTTGAGTCCCTTGATGTACAAAACTGTAATCTGTGGCTGTAATCGCAGCAAATGTGGCCCTAGAAAATATTAACTCAAGGGGGCTGAATAATTTTGCACACCCAATTCTTCTGTTTTTTTATTTGTTAAAAAAAGTTTTAAAATGTTTGAAATGTGGCAAATGGTTGAAAGGTTCATGAAACACTATATATATA